>CAUYPK010075541.1:0-62669 GCA_963574355.1 Loris lydekkerianus
CAAGGTGATGTTTGCTCTGGAGAAAGTGTTGGGTAGTATTTTTTCTTTTTTTTATATTTTTGAAGAGGTTTAGTAATATACTTACTAGTTCTTCTTTAAAGGTTTGGTAGAATTCTGACGTAAAGCCATCTGGTCCTGGGCATTTCTTTTTAGGGAGATTTTGTATACTTGATGGTATTTCAGAACTTGATATAGGCCTGTTCAACATTTCCACCTGGAGGATGCTGATCATGGTCGTGGCGCAGCTGTTATGGAGTTCTGGGCGGGCCTTCCTTTCTACTTGGGATGCAGCAATATTGTCCTTTGGACTCTCAGGATCCCAGGCAATCACTGTGTTACTGCCATGCATGTTCTTGTCTTCTCTTTCTGATAGACTGGAAGTTCCAGGAAGGAGATCTTGTTACTCCAGGGGTAGTCCACACACCAACAGTGTCCTGCATTGCCTAAGACATCCCCAGGAATGAGCAGAGTCTCATTGTAGAGCTTTTATATGTCTATCAATAAAACTCTGAATACGCTACCATGACCTGTACTGTATTTCATCCTGGTTGTCCAGTCCCACTTGACAGGGGTGTGTCAACTGAAAGCCTCTGGCTAGGCTACACCCTGGTGTGGCTTGAAGTGTCTCCCTGGAAGGAATGTGGACAGATTGCCCTGAGAGTGGCAAGCAGGGTTTCTTTTTTTCTGGCTTTCTTTTCACAAGGGACAGTCACCCATCCTAGTCTGTTTTTGTGGCTCTGTATTCGTTAGTAGTATGTCTTTCAATTCTTTGACAACCCAAGAACCCGCTGTTTAAACCTCCAGCACATTTTCAAAAGGACAGTCAGTCATGCAAGCAAAATAACAGAAAATTAAAACTAAAAGTTTGCAATAAGGGCTATGATCAATCACATGTGCTCTCTCTTTTTTCCTTCTCTTGCCGACAGGCACCCTGTGGGGACTTTGTTTTCACATAGGAAAAGAGCTAATAGAAAGAGAGGAAATGTAAATGTTTATCTTTTAAAACTGGTTTTTGAGAATCTTTTTTACAACCTTTGAGTTCCAGAATGGACAGCAGAGGGTGCCCCCTGCAGGCCTCAGTTTCTGCCTCAGAGGCAGAATCATGGGCAGGAACACATTCATTAGTGATAAACCTGTCTACTGGGTCTGTTATCAACTTTCGTTATCAGCTGCCACTAACAAAAGAGAAGAGGGATGATACAGTATTCATACCACCCAGTTAATTTGACTCCAATCAGAAACATTCTCCACCCCTTTACAACTTCTTCTTTTTTTTTTTTTTTTTTTTTGAGACAGAGCCTCAAGCTGTCCCCTTGCATAGAGAGCTGTGGCATCACAGCTCACAGCAACCTCAAACTCCCGGGATCAAGTGATTCTCCTGCCTCTGCCTCCCAGGTAGCTGGGAGTACAGGCACCTGCCACAACGTCCAGCTATTTTTTGGTTGCAGCCGTCGTTGTTTGGTGGGCCTGGGCTGGATTTGAACCAGCCAACTCAGGTGTATGTGGCTGGCACTATAGCAGCCTGAGCCACAGGTACTGAGCCCCTTTTACAACTTCTAAAGGAAAAGCCAGAGTACCTGATTCTCTGTGCCAACCCTATCTCCCCCTTCTTCACTCTGTTGGCCCTTTTTCTGCTTGAGAAAAGTAAAATAAACTTCTTCATTCTATCCTAATCTTTGGTGAAAATCTTTCTTAAATCCCACGTGCACTAGCTCTCCACCCTAACAAGGAGAGAAAAGAAAGCAATGAATTTTCTTTAGGAGGGGAATGATTGAAAATCTGTAGCATATTCATACAATAGAATATTGTGCCATTGATAAAGAGCAAATTAGACTGACATTAGTAGTCTTGGAGGGATTTTCATGATGTATTTCTAAGTGAGAAGAGCAAATTGGAAAGAAGTATATATAATGTAATCCCATTTTTATAAAATAAATAATGTACCTCCTATCTACTTCCACATATAACACTTGTTGGGTAAGGGGCATGTGGAAAAGAAAGATACGATTTTATGTATGTCTTTCTTTATGTATTTATTTAGAGACATAGTGTCACTATGTCACCCTCGGTAGAATGCCGTGGCATCAAACTCACAGCAAGCTCAAACTCTTGGGCTTAAGTGATTCTCCTGCCTCAGCCTCCCAAGCAGCTGGGACTACAGGTGCCCCCCACAATGCCTGGCTAGTTTTGTTTCAATTGTCATTTCTGGTTAGCTGGCCTGGGCAGGGTTTGAACCCTCCAACTTCAGTGTATGTGGCTGGTGCCATAACCACTGTGTACAGGTGTCGAGCCATAAGATTCCAGTTATGGGGCAGCCCTTGTGGCTCAAAGAGTAGGGTGCTGGCCCCAGATACTGGAGATGGCGGGTTCAAACCTGGCCCTGGCCAAAAACTACAGAAAAAAAAGATTTTATTTATGTAAAATTATACATGGAACATATATGTCGTTGGATAAAAGAGGCATAAAATTGTGATCAGCAAAATGTTAATGGTAATGATTATGGGGTGGTAGAATTTCAGATGATATTTACTTTCTCCCTTGTAATTTCATGTATTCCTTGATTTTTTCGATAGCTAAGTGCTGTGGTTTGTGATGTTGGTGTTGCCCTCAAATTTACATGTTAAAACCTAATATCCAATGAGATGGTACTAAGAAGTGAAACCTTTGGGAAGTGATTAGGCCATGAGGGCTTAATGCCCTTATAAAAAGAGAGCTGAGGGGGCTTTCCACCCTCTCTAGCACATGGGGACACGTAGAAGGCACCATCCATGAGAGATGAGTCCTCATGACACTGACTCTGCTGGTGCCTTGATCTTGGACTTCCCTGCCTCTAGAACTGTAAGCGATAAATTTCTGTTGTTTGTAAATTACCCACTCTATTTTATCAGTCTGAATGGACTAAGTAAGTGCATATTATATATGTCTTCTGAAAGGAGCAATAAAGCTATTTTTACTTCAAAGACGATGTTTAGTTTTAATGTTCATTGAAGTACTTCTAATATTAAAAAATAGGAAACAACCTAAATATCTAATAATAGAGAAGACACTGCTAAATATTTTGGTACAACTTTACAACAGAATATACCTGACTTTTTTAAAACATTTTTTTGGAGAGAGTCTCACTCTGTCTCCCTTAGTAGCGTGCTGTGGCATCATCTTAGCTCACAGCAACCTCAGACTCTTGAGCTCAAGAGATCTTCTTGTCTCAGCCTCCCCAGTAGCTAGGACTACCGGTGTCTATTGTGCCACCCAGCTAGTTTTCTATTTTTAGTAGAAATGGGGTCTTGCTCTTGCTCAGGCTGGTCTTGAACTTCTGAGCTTACAGGATCCACCTGCCTCATTCTAGAGTGCTAGGATTACAGGTGTGAGCCACCATGCCTGACCTAATTGACTTTTTAAAAGATATTGTCAGTAGCCGAGAACACTGGCTTTGGAATTGGATAGAACTGAGTGTAAATCCAGACTCCCACTTACCAGCTGAGGATGTTAAGAAGGTCCTTTCACACTCTTGTGGATTTTCTTCATATGTAAAATTGAAACAGTAATGTGACTTTGTTAGCTCCTTCCTTAACATACAGTACAAACGCTTTCAATATTTTCTATTGCCATTATTATTTGGGAAGCTTACATGGAATTTAAAAATGTTTATGCTATGACTATGTTTATTTTTCATAAGAGAAAAGGACTTTTTTTGCTACAATGAAAACATTTATTTCGGAGAGAAATGATTTCTAAAAATCATATTCACTCTGGCTTCTGCAGCAAGGGACCTTCTGTTGCACAATGTAGATTAGGATTGGAAGAGAAAGGCTTGCTAGGGATACCAGTGGCACATGAAGCTTGCACGCCTGGGTGGAGCATCCCAGAGAGAACTACTGGACAGGCCTGCCTTTGAAAGGAGAGAAGACAGAGAGATATCAGGCCGCATGGTCATCAGAGAAGAAAGGAGTTCCATCCTCAAGCAAGGCAAAAGCAGGGCCCACTGTAGCTTGGTCTATAAAGAGTTATGGAATGAATGGATGAATGTTAAGATCATGCATTTATAATCTGATTGTCTGGACTATAGAGTGTGAATTGAGAAGGAAATCTCTTATTTCATATTTTGGAGAGGGACTTGAATTGTGGAGAAATTGTATGGGTAAATGTTTATAATTCAATTGAAGGGCTTATGATTTTGGTATGATCCGTTTATTCATTCAATAAATAAAGTTGGCCAGGTGTGGTGGCTCATGCCTGTAATCCCGGAACTTTAGGGCAAGGCAGGAGGATCACTTGAAGTCAGGAGTTTGAGACCAGCCTCAAAGTCAGGAGTTTGAGACCAGGGTCTCAAACCCTATCTCTAGAAAATACAAAATAAAAAAATAGGGGTGTGCACCTGTAGTCCCAGCTGTTTATAAGGCTGAGGCAGGAGAATTGCTTGAGTTCAGAAGTTCATGACCAACCTGAGCAAGAGTGAGACCCTATCTCTACAAAAAATAGAAAAATTAGCTGGGTATTATGGGGTGTGTCTGTAGTTCCAGCTACTCAAGAGACTAAGGCAGGAGGATTCCTTGAGCTCAGGAGTTTGAGGTTGCTGTGAGCTACGATCATGTCACTGTACTCCAGACTGGGAGATAGAGTGAGACTCTGTCTCTAAAAAAATAAAGAAATAAATAAGTGTTATTGGGCACCTACATTATGCCAGCACTCATAATATGCTCAATCAGAAATCAAAAGATGGGGCGGTGCCTGTGGCTCAATGGAGTAGGGCGCCGGCCCCATATGCCGGAGGTGGCGGGTTCAAACCCAGCCCGGCCAAAACTGCAAAAAAAAAAAAAAAAAGAAAAGAAATCAAAAGATGTCCTGTTCTGAATCTGGATAACTTTATCCTCTGACCCAAAGTTGTATGAGGTTTGTGTTCATGACCCATTTGTAATTTGAAAGGTCTTTGGAGCTTATCTTACTGGATGAGAAGCTGAGCTGGGATCAGTAAAGACATCACCAGTGGTATCTAGGCAGAGTGGACTAATATGTGAAGGTGTGGGCAGGAGCATCGGATTACTTGGGTTCAAAATATAGCTGTTCCACTTAATGGCCATACAATGTTAGGTAAGTTTCTTTATCTCTCTAAATCTTTGTTCTCACCTAAAAAAATGGGGATAACAACACCATTTATGTGAGAGGATTCTTTTTCTATCATTAAGAATAAGTAAAATAGGGCAGCACCTGTGGCTCAAAGGAGTAGGGCACCAGCCCCATATATTGGAGGTGGCAGGTTCAAACCCAGCCCCAGCTAAAAACTGCAAAAAAAAATAAGAATAAGTAAAATAATACATAAAGAATGCCTTGTGAGGCCAGTGGCAGCAGCAGCCAGAGCCGCCTGCGCTCCAGGGGAGCGGTGGGTTGGAGGGGCCTCTTCCCCCCTTGTTCCTCCCCTTCCTCCTCCTTGGCCAGCTGTGGCCGGGGTGGCCTGCTGCCAGGGCCACTCGCCCTTCCCCATTGCTGCCCGCTCCCCTTTCCCCTCAGTCACCATGCACCTGCAGTTTTTGGCTTTCACCCCCACCAGGAACCAGACACTTGCTATTAATAGCTCAAAGTCCAGCTTCCCAGAGCAGTGCTCGACATGGACACCAGTGTGATTGAAGGTGGGGTAAATGTCACTCTCACCAGCCAGCTACCTACGCATGGGAAGGAAGTTGGCAATGTCATTGGAAAGAAAGGAGATCAGTTAAGGAGACCCCCGAGGAGAGTGGTGCACGTCTCACAATTATCCTGAGGGAATTATCACTTTGGCTGGACCCACAAAAGCCATCTTCAAAACCTTTGCTATGACCATTGACAAACCAAGAGGACACCCCCAGCTCTGTGACTAACAGCACAGCTGCCAGTAGAAACCCATGGTCTGAAGGCTGGTGGTCACTGCTGGTCAGTGTGGCTCTCTCACTGGAAAAGCTGGTTGCAAGATCAAGGAAATAGAAGGAAGTGCAGGGTCTCAGGTCCAGGTGCCAGGGCACAGCCACCCAACGCAACTGAGCAGACCATCCCTGTTGGTGGCATTCTGCAATCTGCCATTGAATGTGTCAAACAGACCTGTGTGGTCACGTTGGAGTCCCCCCACAAGGGTGTGACCATCCCATACCAGCCCCAACCGTCCAGTTCTTCTGTCGTCTTTGCAAGTGGTCAGACTGAAACCATTTAAAGACAGTATGTTAGCCCACAGCCAGATCTGACCAAGTTGCACCAGTTGGCAATGCAACAGTCATTGTCCCCTAAGGCACGCAACACCTGATTCGGGGTAAGTTTGGAGGCATCTGCTCAGACGACTTCTCCTAAACTGACCATTCCACATGATTTGGTTGGCTATGTCATCGGGCATCATAGCACCAAAATCGAGGACAGATTTTGACCAAAATCGTGGTCAGACATCTGGGGCACAGATCAAAGTTGCAAACCCAGTGGAAGGATCCTCTGACAGGCAGGTTCCCATCACTGGGCGTGCTGCCTGCATTAGCCTGGCTCAGTGTCTAATATTGTCACTGAGATAGGTGGCTTGGGGAGGAGCTAGGACAGGGCAGATTCATCCGTCCTCCCTCTCTGCTGTTCACCACCACCCATACTCCATCTGTGCCGTTTCTGAACAGTGATTCCCGGTTTTAAATAGTTAGTAAATTTTCAGTTTCTACATTTTATCGTCCACTTGTGATGTTTTAATCACAGAATTTTCATTCCTTTCTCTGTTCAGCTGTTAATGCTGAGATCCATATTTCATTTTATAAGCTTCTCCCTGTTTTGTTTTGGTTTTAGGGGGTTTTTTGGCTCATGAATTTCTCCATTTGTCATGGAAATAAGAGTGGAATATGGGACATTTCAGTTTAGTTCTGTAATTACAGGAATTTGTCCAAAAAAATCAAAGGATGGACTGGAGCTTTTTCTTTGTGAATAGAACTAGATGCCACCATGCTTCATGTGAGTTTTATTCTTCTTATCCTGCTGTTACTTTTGAACCTTTTATCCCCCAAACAACCCTGCTTTTTCTTTTCAAAAAAGTAAAAAGAATGCCCTGCAGGGTGCCAACATCCAATAAATGTGAAACATATTGTTGTTATTTCACCATCATGGAGTTCTGTAAAGGGAGAGCCCATTAACTGGAGCAAACTTCATTGGGCCTAAGATGAAGAAAATCAAAGGTGCCAGCACTACAACTTGTCTGCAATCTCCTGGTCAAGACAGACCTTCAAAGACAAACTTCGGGTGAGATTCTTCAAGGGGCATTGCTGTTTTGTAGTTTGGTTTGGCCTTATCAAGGGCAGTAGTTTTGAACTTCATATGACTACTAGAAAGTGGTCTTCTTAGGATGACGTACACTTAGAGAAGGGATAGCTGTCAACATCCTGGAGAAACTTAATAGGAGTCATTGCCAGGCAGAGTGTCTTTGAGAAACTCCCATATTTTTTCCCCTTATTCACACACTGTGGTCTGGCAGAGGGGAGAGGCAGCTACATGCCAGAACGTGCCATTGCCTCTGAACCCTTCTCAGTGTGCAATGAGGTTCATTTTCATTCATTCAACTAATGGTTACTGAGTTCCTATTCTGTGCCGGGCAAGTTGCTACAAGCCAAGGATATGACATAAAGGGGGGAAAATGATGTCCACCTCATGGACATAAAGTCAAGTGGCAGAGAAATGTTACTCACATGATCACCTAAATAATTGTAAAAATGTAACTGTGAAAAGCAGTGTTAAGGAAAAGTATGTGTTGTTATGAAATAGTGTAATAGAAGGACTTGATGTGGTCAGAGGTCATGGAAGACTTCCTAGAAGAAGAAATGCAAGGTGATAATGGCAGGAACCAGGACTTTAGCAGAGAGAACAGTATGTGCAAAGGTCCCGTGGTGGAAGGAAGTATGCCAACTTTAAGGGACAAGGTAAAGATGATTGAAGAGAGAAGATGTCCTAAGAACGGCTGCTATTTGTTGAGCATCTACGAAGTAAATTTAGAGCACTGTACATTATTGGAAGATACTATTATTATCTCCATTTTACAGATGAAGAAACTAAGGCATAGAGACGTTAAATAACTTAACCACGTTTACCCAGTTAGTAAGTGATAGAGCTGAAATTAAAATTAGTTTGGAGAAGTAGGAAAGGAAAAAAATACGCATTGATTCATTGACTATGTTAAAAGATTTTTAACAAAGGAGCAAGTGTGTGGTGTGTGTGTGAGAAAGAGATGTGTGTGTATGTGTGTGAGATATGTGTGTGTATGTGTTAACATGAACACATTTGCATTGCAAACAATCACTCCAGCTGTAGCATGGAGAACACGTTGAAAGGTTGGGAAGAGTGAATACTCAGAAACCAGTTAGGATGAAACTGTTATTGTCTGGGCAAGTGATGAGAGTAGCAGAACTGGAGAGCTGACCCCAGAGAAGGACGAGTGGTTGTGTTTGAGATATATTCTGAGGACAAAGTGAGTGAGGCAGGGTGAGGGGATGAGAGGGAGGATGTGGTGGTGACAGCTCAAGGCTTTTACCTTATGTCATGGCACGGATGGTGGTGTCATTCTCCTGTACATAAAACACAGGAAGAGGAGCAAACCTGAGTGTGAGAAAGAAGGAAATGAACTTGAGGTATTTTGAGATGTCTCTGCCAAAGATGGCAGAAAACAGTTGTATTTTGTGGATCTGGAGATTCAAATAGGTCTGTATTAAATTGGGGAATCATCTGTGATAAGTAGTATAGTCATTGGAGACGTGGAAACAGACGATTTCGCTTAAAGAAAGTGAAATATGATGAGAGAAGATTGCCCAATACCTGGGAGGAAGCCCAAGCTCTCTTTGGCCTTGATTCAGCCTTTCACTTCTTTGTTACTTACTGATCCACACCCTCTGCTCTGCAAGAGCAAAACAAGCCCAAGTGGAAGCCAGGGGAAACATGTGAAGAAAATAATATCCATTATATTGAGTTAACCCGTGGGGCACATTTATTTGTTTGTTTGTTTTTATTAAGTTCAAAGCCTTCCTTATAAAAGGAAATAACTAGCTTAAAAATTCTATTATGCCTAAATCCAGTTGGTGTCTTCTTAATACTATGCAAAAGTGTTTTTCCTATAAAATGACAACTTAGATAAAGCACACCCAGAAAGTAACTTACCAGAGAATGCTCCCAGAGGCTTGGGAGAATTACTTGTTTCTAAGGGAGACTGTTTTACACATACAGGATAACTTGAGCACTCAGAGAGATTGACTTTTTATAGGTTATTTTTTTCTTTTACATGTTATCGTTTTTACAGATTTATGGAGCACATGTGCAGATTTATTATGTGGATATATTGCATAGTGGTGTAACCTTAACCCAATCAGTGTACATAATACTCATTAGGTAATTAGCTGTCCCGCACCCCTCTCTCACCTTTGCCCCTTCCGAGCCTCCAGCGTCTGTTATTCTGTGCTCTGCTTCTACGGGCACTCGTTTCCCGTAGCTCCCACTTGCGAGAACATGCAGTGGGTGGCTTTCCGTTTCTGAGTTATTTCACTGATGATCATGGCCTCCAGTTTGATACACTGTGCTGCAAAAGACCTGATTTCATTCTTTTTTGTAGGCAAGTGGTACTGTGTACATGTCACATTTTCTGTATCCACTCATTGGTTGGTGGACCCTTAGCTTGATTCTGTATCTTTGCTATTGTGAATTCACATATGAGTACGGTATCTTTTTAATAGAATGCTTCATTTTCCTTTAAGTAGATACCTGATAGTGGAATGGCTGGATTGAATGATAGATCTATTTTAGATCTTTGAGAAATCCCCATTGCTTTCCATAGAGGTTGTTTGAAAGTGCCACCAGTTTGTAAGTGTTCTTTTTTTCTGCATCTTTGCCAACATCTTTGTTTTTTTGACTTTATGATAATGGCCATTCTGACTATAGTAAGATGTTATTTCATTATGATTTAAATTTGCATTTCTGTAATTATTAGTAATATTGAGCTTTTTTTCTTTGGGGGGCATTTTTATCTTCTTTTGAAAAATGTTCATGACCTTTGCCATTTTAATGCATTTATTTGTTTTTTTTTCTTTTTGAGTTGTTTGAGTTTCTGGATATTAATCCTTTGTTGGACACGTAATTTATAAATATTTCTCCCATTCTGTACATTGTCTGTTTGCTCTGTAGATTATTTCTTTTGCTATGCAGAAGCTTTTTAGTTCAATTAAGTCTTGTTTATTTTTGTTGCATTTGCTTTGGAGGGCTTCACCATAAATTCTTTATGTAGGCCAATGACCAGAAGAGTTTTTCCTAGATTTTTTCCAGAATTTTTTATTTTTTAAAAGTTGTGATTATTAGATTTATTATTTTATCATAGCTTGCCAGGCATTGAACGAGGAAAAGCAGCTAACAAGGGAAAAAACACATCCAGCTATTATGTCTGCTCATGCTATTATGTAAATATCTGTGGCACAGATACTTACTCAACATGAGAATTTTCCTGAAAAAAAATCTGAACTTTATTGCAGTTCGGCCGGGGCTGGGTATGAACCTGCCACCCTCAGTATATGGGGCCAGTCCCCTACTCACTGACCCAGATGCGCTACCCGAAAAATCTGAACTTTAAACGAAAGCAAATAAAAATTATTTTAGTTCATAAGCCATCGAAGATAAATTTAATTATCTAAGTTCATTAGTGAAGTTTTTTCCCATTCCGACAGAGAATTGTGAACTATCTGAGCAGTGCAGAGGAAACCTGAAGAGGTGAGCTGGATGAACCACGCTGTTCTTTTCTGGACCATCAGTACCAACGGAACAAATATTTACAACTCTAATTTTGTGACAGTCAGTTACATTTATTAAGAGTGTATCTAAACTGAGTTGGACAGTTCTCAACAGGAAACAGGGAAATGATGGCACATTTAAATTAAGATAGTCCACATGGGTTGATAAAAGTCACTACTCTCAAACTTTTGGGAAGGGTATAGGAAAACCACAAGGAATAGCACGATATCCAGGTGCTGTTATTACCTCTAGGCACGAAGGGAAAAGCTGAGAGAATGGTTAACAAAACCCATAGAGGCAAACTCAAGAATGTTTGTGGAGAGGGCTACTTTGAGAGGAGCTGTGACCTTAGATGGAGACACGGTCAGCTGCGAGTGATGCAGCATCGTGGGCCTGGACAGTAAATGTCCTCACTTCACACTCCTTCCCTCTTGCTAGGGGCCGCATCAGCTGATCTGACGGGTCCAGCAGCGCCATGGGCCATGGGCGCGGGCCGAGGCCCTACAGGATCAGCTAAAGATGCAACAGAAGAATCAATGACAGAAGATGACAAGAGGAGAAATTATGGAGGAGTCTATGTTGGCCTGCCTTCTGAAGCTGTCAATATGGTGTCCAAACAAAGACAGTGCGGAAAAATTAGAAGAAAATAACATCCCAACTCAATAATCAAGAGACCTTGAGCTTGCGGATCAATCTGAAAGGAATTTGGCCCCGGGGGACACTGTCATGTGCACAGACGTTTGCTAGGAAATTCTAAACAGTTGCCTTTCCCTCCATGCCCTTTAGAATCTTTAGTGTGTACTTACGGCCATGGGTGCATGTTGAATGCTGCGGTCACAGGAGGGAATTTGTTAGACAACACACTTGGGTGTGGAACTTTCTGTGGTCTGCCTGTGAAAGGCAGGTTAGCAAACTGTCGTCAAGGTTGTTGTCGCCCAGCCTGGGCTGCTGTGCTCTGCTGTACCATCTTAACCCCTGGCTGTTCAACACTATTCCTGGAAGTCGTGTCTTTTCCCTGATCCTTTTTTCATAGTTTTCATATAACAAAATCCTTATTCTATTTCTAACTTAAGATAATACGGCATGAATTACCTAAAATAATATATCTGTCTGTTATCTTTCTATTTCCCATTAATTTTTAGCTGTAAAAATTTGGTGAATTGATTCATACTGCAATCTCTTTCCCTTTTCTACCATTTGGTTTTCAAACTTTCTTGAAATGTAAGACAATTTCCTTTAGCAGGAACACTTTTTCAGTGCGATATTTAAAAATAAACTTCTTAAATTTGCATGGCATGTGTACATTTTGATCAAATTCCTATTTTCTTTAGTCAGAGGCTTATGTAACTACAAATACTTCATAGCCACTGAGTCCCTCATCCTACCCTTGTGTTCTCACGGCAGCTCATGTTAATTCTATACTGTTTTCGAGGACTTGTGATTGATGGTTAGTGAGATATCTGGGAAGTTCTTCTTTTGATAATGACACGTGAATCTACTTAGTACTGCAACGTAAATCACTCAGTTTACCAGTGTATTTCACCAATTAAAATATTTTTATCCCTCCTCAAAACAACAACAACAAAAAAACAATAACATGTTCATTCAATGCAATATTTTGCAGGATTGACTAACTATAAGGAATTATGAAACAATATAGAAAATTCGTATATAATGTCAGGTGAAAAAAGTACTTATATGTATTCTCAAATTTTCTTAAAAATATGTGAAAAAAGATAAATGAAATTATCAAAAATTAAATCAGCTTTATAAAGGTGATAAAACAATAAAAGATTATTTCATCTTTTAATTGTTCAAATTTTCTATAGTGTTAAGAATACATTTTATTTAAATATTTTATTGTTTTAAATACATAAATGTTCCATTTATGTTATTATATTTATTTTATTTATTTATTTTTTTTTTGAGACAGAGCCTCAAGCTGTCACTTTGGGTAGATTTCCATGGCGTCACAGCTCACAGCAACCTCCAAATCCTGGGCTTAAGCAATTCTCTTGCCTCAGCCTCCCAAGTAGCTGGGACTGTAGGCACTCACCATAACACCTGGCTATTTTTTGGTTGCAGCCGTCATTGTTGTTTGGTGGGTATTTATTTTAATTATTATTTAAATATATATATTTTGAGACAGAGTGTCACTTGGTCACCCTCTGTACAGTGCTGTGGCATCATAGCTCACAGCAACCTCAAACCCTTGGGCTCAATTGATCCTCTTGTCTCAGCCTCCAAACTAGCTGGGACCACAGGTGGCAGCCAAAACACCCCGCTATTTTTTTAGAGATGGCATCTTGCTCTGGCTCTGACTAGTCTGGAACTCCTGAGCTCAAGCTGTTCATAAGTTTCAGCCTCCCAGAATGCTAAGATTACAGGCATGAGCCACTGTGCCTGGTTAAATGTATTATTTTTAAATGCAACTAAAATTGTACCCTATGGAAGACTGAGGACTTTCTAGATCTTGATGTAGATGAATGTTGCCTGGTGTATACATAATAAACAATCATCAAATTACATATGTGTAATTAATGCAATTATGCTCATTTGTATATGTATAATATAACGATCTACAGGGGTACCAAACAAGGTATACACATTTTTTGTGTAAGAGATGTTATCTATATATTACTTTTTGAAGTTAAATTGAATTACGGTAGCAATATGGTGCTCACTCAAAAGATGGGATTAATCAAATGAATGCTAGTGTCACCATGGGACAGGCAGGATAGTCGAAGAAAATAGCAGAAGCACAGTTGTCATTCAAGGAACGCAAGACCATTTTGAAGTGGTATTTGAAATGTAAGAACGTTGTAAAGTATGATGACCATGGAGGTGTGAGTAACAACAGAGCCTCGGATGTGCCTAAACGCTGCATGGATCCATGGTAAGTCTGAGATGCTTGGTGCTGTGAAATGGAGCTCACAGCAATACAAGTGGCCACTTGGTCAGTGCTACTTAAGCAGTAGCTCGTCATAATCACAAGCGTCTGGACGCTGATAGTCACCACTCTGAGCGCCTCTGGTAATTGCAGAAGCCAAACATGACCTGTATTCACCTTCTGTTATTGGTATATATTGATTATTACAATTTTAATAGAGTTTTCTTTTATTAAAATGTGCATGTGATTTTTTGGCACCCTCTGTATATCCATTTTCACCTGTGGTTCCTGACTCATAACTCCCACAGCCCTTGTTTCCGTCTTTTGTTGCAGTGTGAGGTCACTCTGGGGCTCAGAAGCAGCATCAGAAGACAGAGTCAATCTCCCTGTCTCTCACCTTCTCCTGCCTTCTAGCATCTGCTGCTTTTTCACCCCAAGGCAGGAGTCTTCCCCTACCTTTCTGTCTTGGAGGTGGCCATAAAAAAATTCTTTGACCTACTTTGTCTGATTGTAGGTCACAAGACCCTCATTTCAGAAGGAGTTTTGCCCACACCCTGGAGGAGGGAGGCCGCACAGAGAGCCAGGAAGAGTCTGGACAGGCCTTGCTGGGTTTCTCCACTCAGCCTGTTGGTATCAGATCACACCCCTCTGGTCCCATCACATTTCTACACAGTTGTCAATCACGTCTCTCTAATGAAATCTCCACAAAAAGCTCAGGGGAAGCTGAACACACAGAGCTGGTGGGTGCTGGGCCTGGGGGGCGTGGAGGTTCCACTGCCCACTACCCCTTGCCCCCGCGCCTTGTCTGTGCTTCTCTTCATCTGTATCCTTTGTAAGAACCTTTAGAATAGGGAGGCGCCTGTGGCTCAGGAAGTAGGGTGCCAGCCCCATATACCAAGGGTGGTGGGTTCAAACCCAGCCCCGGCCAAACTGCAACAACAGCAACAAAAAAATAGCCAGGTGTTGTGGCGAGCGCCTGTAGTCCCAGCTACTCAGGAGGCTGAGGCAAGAGAATCACCTAAGCCCAAGAGCTGGAGGTTGCTGTGAGCTGTGACACCATGGCACTCTACCAAGGGTGACAAAGTGAGACTCTGTCTCTCTAAAAAAAAAAAGAACCTTTAGAATAAGCCAGTAACCATGTTCCCTGAGTTCTGTGAGCCTCTGGAGACCTAGACCTGAGACTGGTGTCTGGTGGGGGGTGGGGCAGTCCTGTGGACTGAACCCTCAGCCTTTGGGATCTGATACTATCTCCAGGTGGCTAATGTTACAACTGAATTGGAGGACACCCAGTTTGTGTCCATTGTAGAATTGCTTGCTTGGTGGCTATGGGGAACTTCCACACATTTGGTCACAGAACGTCTTTTGTGTTGCTTGTTTTTTGTTTTGTTTTGTTTGAGACAGAGCCTCCTCAAGCTGTCGCCCTGGGTAGAGTGCTGTGGCATCCCAGCTCACAGCAACCTCCAACTCCTGGGCTCAAGCAATTCTCCTGCCTCAGCCTCCCAAGTAGCTGGGACTACAGGCTCCCGCCACAACGCCGTCATTGCTGTTTGGCGGATTCAAACCCGCCAGCTCAGGTGTATGTGGCTGCTGCCTTAGCCGCTTGAGCCACAGGTTGCTTGTTAAGTGAGAGCAGAGGAAACATGCTTTTAGTTTGAGTGTGTGTTTTTCTGAGAATATGTGTGTGGATACGTGCCAGAGTTCAATAAAAGAGTTTTAAAAATTGTAATCTACAACATATCATCTAAGGTATGTACAGTAGGGCGGCGCCTGTGGCTCAAAGGAGTAGGGCACCAACCCCATATACCAGAGGTGGCGGGTTCAAACCTGGCCCTGGACAAAAGAATAACAATAATAATAAAGTATCTACAGTAGACAAATGAGGTTAACAATATTTCTCTATTTAACTCCTGCATTTTATCAATACAATATGGTATTTCTAATTTTTAATCCTAAACAAAGTAAAATATATATATATATATATATATATCTTAAAGCATTCTTATTACCAATGCTTGTTGACCTAAAAACCCTGTTCTCTGGACATACAGTCCCTTGCTATTTTGGTTAACAATTTGGCTGTCAGTGACACAGATGGGTAAGGAAGCCTTTGGCCCATATAATTTCTAGTAATAGCAATGGAGATAAAGAAAGAAAACATAGATTGAGACTAGGCCAAGCTGCTGTTTAAACACACAAACTGGGCCCAGTGCCACATACCAATAGTCCCAGCAACTCAGGAGGGTGAGGCAGGTGAATCACTTGAGCCCAGGAGGGCTTGAGGTTACAGAGTTTGAGGGTGCAATGCACAGGGACACACCTGTGAATGGTCACTGCGCAACACAGAGAGACCCTGACTCTAAAAATAAAAATAACAAATAAATAAAAGCACAATAAAAACTATTCCTATTTATATGACCACTTGTCATTTTCACATTACTTTTTTTTTTTTTATATAAATTCTTCACAATGGGTGCCTCTAGAACATATGTAATAATAAAAATGCCATTATTACTCAGGAAGTAGAGATATTGTGAGGTCAAATACTTGTCAGAAATTAGCAATCCAAGCCAAAACTAGAACATGAGAGTTTCTGAAATACAATGCCGAGATGCAGATATGCTAGCTGTTCTGCGCTTTTTTAAAAGGTTAAGTATCAAGAATATCAATCAATGGAAGTTGTCTTTTCCTTTAGAGTTCCAGGCTTTGGATGTCCACTTCAAGTTTGTAGTCATTATTGGTGACAATATTCTGATGTGTCAGATTGTGGGTAGTAACTTCTTCCAAGACTACTTGACTGGAGACATTTCTTGATGAACAAGCATGTCCTATTAAAACCAAAAGTAAAACTCATGAATTGTTTTCATACCCATCTTGGGTTACTTTCCATGGCCTGGCATTTGGGGATACGAAGTGTCAGTATAAAATGAGAAGTGTGTGTGACTCTCGCACTGTAACTGGCTTGGTTTCCAGGGTAGGTATAAAAGCTTTTGCCACAAGGCACTTGTTAGGCCAAGTCACTTACTTTCCTTGTTTCTCATTCTTCTTGATCACGGCACAAGATTTCAACAAAGTTAATTAATAATGTTGTTTGAAGACTCTAAATATATGAAGTGCCCAATATTTTCTTAATTTTTTTAAGCCAAAGGCATTCTATAATGTGGAGAACTGTATAATTATAAGTTAAAATATCTTTCTGACACTTTAATAATTAAAATATAATTTTATGTCTTTCATTTTAATTTGAGGCTTTTTTTTTTTTTTTTAAATAGTGAATTAGCAATGAATTTAGCTGAACTACTTCCCCATGGGCCAGTCCACTTCTTCATATCTGGGAACAGTCTGCAGTTGTCTCCAAAGATAGTGTTTGTGTTCAGGGGAGGGAGGTTCCTTTCATTGCTATCCTGCTGCCTCCTAAAGTTAGGGGCTTCAAATTTTCAAGCTCACAATTAGTGCCTGGGGTTGTTTGTCAAAAAGTAGATTCCTGGGCCCAAAGCCCATAGAGGCTAGTAGAACATCCAGAGAAACTGATACGGGTAGCCCTTCTGTCCTTTACCAAACAGTCTTTGATTCTCATGTGAAGGTCCTGTGTCATTTATTAATCAGCCCCCATGTGAGGACACCAAGCAAAAATTACACAAACACATAGGTACACAAACATGCTTGAGCAAAGGTTATGCTGATAAAGCCTCAAGGTTGGGTTTGCACAGAATACAGGGCATTTAGTGGACCACCCCATGCTTCTGAGCCCCGTTTTAATTGAATGCAGAGCCACACTCTGGGCTGCATGGTGGGCTTGTCCATCAGCATTGTGCTGGAGTAAAAGATGGGTAGGACTTGTCATCTGCAAATGCTTCCTTAAACAAGAAGCAAAGGTTTAGTGGAACACGAAAAATTCTAAAAAGAGTCCGGTTGTTAGAATGCTTGGAAAGCATCTAAAAACTGAACATTCTCAAGGTGGCAGAACACCGTTGTAGCGACCGGGCATTTGAACTCTGGCCTGTCTCCATCTACAGCAGGAATCTGTTCCATAGATTCTCCGCCAAACGGTCTTGGGGGTCTACCTTCGCAGGGTCACCTCCCAGAAAAGGAAGCTCAGGGAGCTCTGGGCAGCTTGTTTCAGCCCTGATGGCCCCATTCATTAGAGTTCTTTACTGCCAGGAGAACTTCAGTCTGAACTTACTGGCCTGATTTTTGCCTTGGCTCTTACCCACTTCAAATATTTGAAGACAATGAGATTCTCTACCCTAAATCCTAATTTTCTCCTTTCTCCAGTTACTTTTTTACTTATCATGTTTTAAACACTTCATACCTGACTTCCAGGTTTTGAATTCTTCAGCTGGTCAATGTTCATCTCTAAGTGTGGCTCATAGAAGGGAAGCTGGATGGGTAGGATTCTTAAATGTAGCTACTGATTTCCCGTTGCCTTCTCAGGGGAGGTATGAAAAAGAGGAGTGTTTCCCTAGTTTGTGCAGTGATCATCTTCATTCATTATTCATCCACTCATTGAACCCTTGTGCATCAAGCCTCTACGCTGTATATCACTACACCCTCGTGTTTTAGCAACATTTCACTTGACCCGATGATTAAAAACATTAAGTCACTACGTAAACGAGAAAAGGAAAGAACTGTATCTGAGGAATGAGAGTCCTTTTAGATTATCAGGCCCAGAGAGACATCAGAACGAGACAGCGACCACATTCATCTCTGAACCTGCTGGCAAGTGCCGCACCTAGCTGGAAACTAACCTGGTAACGCCACACAGGACGCTACAATCCATACCCTATAGCTTCACGATGTATAGACAAGCACTAATAAATACTTTTGTAAATCAATGAGAAGCCCTGACAAGCTCCTTTGAACCTGCCCACTCCCAGGCCCCCTTTTTTCTGCCTTTAAAAACCTGCTCACCACAAGGGCCAAATGGAGCTCACACCGGGGTTGGTGGGGTCCGAGCCTTCCTGGCAGCCGCCCCCACTTTGGCTGAGTTAAACTCTTATGTTCTGTGCTCAGCCTCTTCTTCCTTTTTAGGGTGACATAAGAAGTCGTCTGAAAACCCTTAGTGGAAAAAAGAAAACGGCTGCTTGCCAAAATACTAGAAATAATAACCAGAGAGAGGCTGTTTAAATCTTCCTGTGTAGGGGCTAAAACCAAACACTTGGTAAGTAATTTGAAAGCTTCTCTGGCCTCCTTTCCCTGTGGTTTTTCTTCGGGTTTCCACCCGGCTATCCCTGAGACACACCACAAACAAAGGCGAGGGCTGAATCCAATGTAACATTTCAGCTCCTTCACATTCCAGACTTCTGTCCCTCCTCCCACTTTTCTTCAAATTGAAAGCAGGTTTAATTTTCTCCAGGAAAAACAAAAAACAAAAAGCCAGGCCAGTCTGGGGAGGACTTCACTTCTCCTAGGAGGGAGCGAGGCCAGGAGAGCCACACTCTCAGAGCCAGCCTGCCAGGCAGCACAGCAGCCAGAGCCCTGAGAAGCAGCGACAGTTTAGCAGCTGGGGGGAGTGTAAATTTTGGGAAGGTAGAGCGATGTTTAAGTGGGATTTGTAGGAAGTTCACCCTGTAGGTGAGGCATCCCTCAGCCCCACCTCCAGCAGACTCCACGTTATCCCCAGACCTCTATGAAGACAGCCTGGCTGTGTTTTGCCACCCAAGACTCCGCCACTTACCGGCTCTATCACTGCCCAGAATCCAATTTACCTCTCCTTTCATTGAACTGATTTCCTCATCTGTAAAATGGGGGATATGGCCCTGTCTACGTTAGGAAATTGTTGTGAGGATTAAATGGATTAATCCATTTCCATAGCTGAAATAATGCCTGATTATGTGGTGAGAGATATGCAGATGTGCCCGAATTAGCTGCTGTTTTTCTGGGACTGCACAGTTCAACGGATGCTCCTGTGATTGTACTCCTAACAGATTCTGGCTCAAAAGTAATCTTACACCCCATGATCATATCAATGTACACAGCTATGATTTAATAATTAAAAAAAAAAAAAGTAATCTTACAGAATTTGAGATACAATTTTGGCTGTCACCATTGTCTACCAGGTCACCCAATCACTTCTTTCTCCCCATATGTAGTCAAGTTCTGTTGTTTCATCCATCCTCCTAAGTACCCCTCTCCCCTCCAATGCCTTAGTGGGCTCACTAACTCTTCCTTAGATCACTGCAACAGCTACTGACTTGTTCTTCCTTCCTTCAGCATCTTCTAGCCTTGATGCCCTTCAAAAGGCTGCCAGCGAGTCTCTGAAATACAAATGCACATGCATTACTCCCCAGAGTAAACCCAGCTGGGGGAGGTCAGTATCCGTTATCTGCCTCCAGCCCACCCTCAGGTCCTGCCACTTCCCACCCATTTACGTCATCATTGCCAGGCCCACTTGGCCCACTCCAGCCCCTTTTGTGTTTCCCCTCCTTTCTCAGTATTGTTCTTCCTATCATTCTTTAACTAATGAGTTGCTATCTAGCCTTCAAAACAATAATACAAAACTTTCTCTTCTTTAAAGTCTTTCTCAGCAGCCCCAGGCAGTGTTAGCTGTTTCATTCTCTGTTTCTGTTTCTCTTGGTACACAGCCTTGGCTTTACTCATAACAGGTTGTGCCGGAATTGTGTTTGTGAGTCTGTCTCTTTCCACAGACGTTGCTCTACTCAGTGACAGGGACTAGATTCTATTTTCTTCTTTAGACTAGGTCCTGCCAGGCTGTTCTCCAGCTGCCCTGGGTGAGGTGCTCCCCAGCAGTGGAGGACTGAGTGTTCCTGTTTTCCCACATCCCTTCCAACCCTTGGAATGACTCAAATTTCTGACTTTTTTTTTTTTTTCTTGCCAGCCTTGAATAAAATAATGTGATATTTTTGTGAGTGCTTTAGTTTGCGTTTTCCTGATTCCTAAAGATTCATGTGGATATCGAATGACTAACCCACTGTAAAGCTGGCAACCATTTATCATATTGCTTCAGGTTCCTCTTGCAAACCTAGTTCTGCTACGTAAGGATCATCTCATTTTTAAGCAGCTTTATGGAGGTATAATTCATCTACTGTATAGTTCACCCATTTGTTTTATCTTATTTTTCTAATGCCTTTATTTGCCTTTATCACCCATTGAAAGTGAATAATTCAGTAGTTTTTTTGTTTTTGTTTTTGTTTTGGAGAGACAGAGTCTCATTCTGTCGCCCTCGGTAGAGTGCTGTGGCATCACACAGCTCACAGCAACCTCCAACTCCTAGGCTTAGGTGATTCTCCTGCCTCAGCCTCCTGAGCAGCTGGGACTACAGGCACCCACCACAACGCCCAGCCATTTTTTTGTTGCAGTTTGGCCGGGGCAGGGTTCAAACCTGCCACCCTCAGTATATGGGGTCAGTGCCCTACTCACTGAGCCACGGGAGCTGCCCAATTCAGTAGTTTTTAATATTCACGGAGTTGAGCAAACATCACTCAATTTTTTTTATTTAATTTTCAATTTCTTTCTTTCTTTCTTTCTTTCTTTTTTTTTTGTTTTTGAGACAGTCTCCCTCTGTCACCCTGGATAGAGTACCGTGGCATCATAATAGCTCACAGCAGCCTCAATCTCTTGGGCTCTGGCCAGCCCCTAGCTTCAGCCTACCTAGTAGCTGGGATTATAGGCACCATCACAATGCCCAGCTAGTTTTTCTATTTTTAGTAGAGACAAGTCTTGCTCTTGCTCAGACTGGTCTTGAACTCCTTAGCTCAAGCAATCCACCTGCCTGGGCCTCCCAGAGTGCTAGGACTATAGACATGAGCCACCATACCCAACTAGTGCACTCAATTATAGAACATTTTCATTACCCCCCCAAAACCGGTACCCATTAGCATTTACCCCCACTCCTCCTTAAACTCCCACACCCCTCAGCCCAAGTAGCTATGAATCAATTTTCTATCTCTGCAGACTTTCTGATTCTGAACGTTTTACATAAATAAAACCACACAGTATTTGGTCTTTTGAAACTGCCTTCTTTTACTTAGCATAACGTCCTCGAGGTTCATCTAGGCTTGCATCAGCACTTCATTTCTCTCTGTTGCTGAGTAAAGTTCTATTGTATGAATGCACATTTTCTTTATGCACTCAGCAGCTGGTAGGCTTTGGGGTTGCTTCTCCTTTGGGGCTGTTGTGGATAATGCTGCCACACACACACACACACGTTGATGTCCGGTGGTCTCTCACTATTGGGGGGATTGGCCCAGGACCCCATGTATACCAGAATTCAAGAATCTTTGTGTCCCTTATCATTTACACATACCCTATGCATAGTCTCCTGTATGCTTTAAATCACCTCCAGATTACTTATAATGCCTAATACAATGTAAATACTATATTAATGGCTGTTACACAATATTTTTATGTGTATTATTTTTTGTTATTGTATTTTTTTTAACACCTTATCAGTATCAGGAGTTTTGTTCTTCTTCTTATTTTTTATTGATTGCTTTTCCAAATATTTTCCATCTGAGGTTGGTTGAATTCACAGATGAGGAACCCATGGATATAGGGGGCCAATTGTAAGCGTTTTTGTGTGGATGAGTATATGCTTTAATTTCTCTTGGGTATGTACCTAGGAACTGCTGAGTCATACAGTAACTCTGTGTTTAAGATTTTGCACAATTGCCAAACTTTCCCACAGTGGCTGCTCCATGCTGTATCCTCACCAGCAGTGTGTGAAGGTTCCAATTTCTTCATATCTTTGACTACACTCAAGTAAAGGAGAAAAACTGTTTTGTTTTATTTTTCTCTACTCACACACTCAAGTCCCCACACACCAAGCAATTCTCCACACCAAGCAATTCTCCAGTCCTATGATTCAGTTCAGTCCTGACACTGTCTACCTGGAAGTAGCATCAGGTCCTATAGGTCAAGGGCTCAGGCCCACGAGATTGACACTCCCCCACCCCCAGACTCCAGTGCCAATCCAAGTAGCAGGTTGCACCTGTACTTCTAACCAATGGGCTATAAATTGGAGTTCCTACTACCTCCCTCCTTGGGTTCAATTTATTTGTTGAGATGGCTCACAGAACTCAGAGAAACATTTATGTTCACTGGTTTATTTTAAATGGTAATTACCAAGGATACAGATAAATAGCTAGATGGAAAGATGGACAGGGTAAGAGATGGAAGGAGAGCTTGATGAACCAGCTCACATCACCTCCTTGTGTTCAGCAGCCTTGGAGCTCATCAAATCTCCTTGTACAAGAGTTTTTATGGAGGTCGATCTCTAGTCCCCCAGCTCCCTTCTCAGAGACCCATGAGTGGAACTGAAAGTTCCAAATCTCTAATCATTTGGTCTGTCTGGTGACCAGCCCCATACTGACAGCTTTCTAGGGACCCCACCCTAAATCGCATCATTAGCATAAACTCAGATGTGATCCAAAGGGGTTCATTACAAGTAAATAAAGATACTCTTGTCACTCAGAAAACTCCCAGGGTTTTAGATGTTCTGTTATAGGAACTAGGGATATAGTATTTCATACTTAATAGCCATCTTTTTTATTATAGCCATCCTAGTATGTGGGAAGTGGTATTTCATTGTGACTTATTTATTTGCATTCTCCTAACAACTAATGATGTTGGGCATCTTTTCATAATGCCCAAAATAATTATTTTACTTTATTTTTTTAGAGACACAATCTCAGTATGTTTCCAAGGCTAATCTCAAACTCTTGACCTCAGGCGACCCTCCTGCATGGGCCTCCGAAAGTGCTGAGATTACAGGCATGAGTCACCACACCTGGCCTTGTATATCTCTTTTAAAGATCTATTCAGATCCTCCACCCATTTTTAATTGGATTATTTGTCTTTTTATTATTAAATTTCAAGTGTTTTGTATATGTCCTGAATATAAGCCTCTTATCAGATATGTAATTTATAAATATTTTGGGGGGCACATTTCCTCCTAGCTTAGCTTCAACATAAAAAATGGACAGCTGTCATTACTACTCATAGTATACTCCTGGGTAGACATAGATTGGATTGAAGAGAAGGAATGGAAGAAAGAAAACAGATTCCAGATGTTTATCAATTTGGTTCAATTTATTTCCCATATTCATGGACACTACCTATGTAAAAGCAATTTTAAGCCTATTGAGAAGCTGCAAGAAGCTTGCAATCATAGCCTAGATGAGTAAAAAGGAGCCTGCTAAAATCACAAAATACTGAAAGTAGGAATTGTTTTATAATTTCAGTATCTCCAGGGCCTAGGAAATCGCAGTAGTTAGTCCACAAACTGAACTATATAACTGAACTAAGGATGTAACTATATGGCAGAAAATCAAAAACAGCATGGAAAAACAGCTCTGCTAATGCTATAGCTGTCTAAAGCAGCCCTTGAATTTATGGGACAGAAGGTAGAAAAAGTGAGGACAGATGAGAAAGAAAGATGAAAGGCAGAACTTTAAGAACACATCAATGAGGCTCAGCACCTGTGGCTCAAGCAGCTAAAACGCCAGCCACATACACCTGAGCTGGTGGGTTCGAATCCAGCCCGGGCCCGCCAAACAACAATGACGGCTGCAACCAAAAAATAGCTGGGCGTTATGGCGGGAGCCTGTAGTCCCAGCTCCTTGGGAGGTGGAGGCAGGAGAATTGCTTGAGCCCAGGAGTTGGAGGTTGTTGTGAGCTGTGATGCCACTGCACTCTACCCAGGGCGACAACTTGAGGCTCTGTCTCAAAAAAAAACAAACAAACAAAAAAACACATCAAGGAGACTGGTGGTGAGATGGCGAACAGCTGGAGGGAAAGCCAGGTAGGCGTATGCCTCCAGGATTAAGACTTTTCAAGAGCACTCATGTAGAGAGGATCAGGCAGCTCCTTCTGCACCAGTAATTCAGGCTTCAGTGCATCTGAGGTTTATGGGTCCCGTTGTTCTGTGTCACTCATGTTTAAAGTGAAGAACATCAAAATTTGAAGAGTCTAAAAGGCTTAATGTTTCCCTAAATAACTGAAGAGGAAAGCAACAGAAACAATGACATAAAGTTAGAACAGAAGTCTCGACATTAATTTTAACTTCCAGGCTGGGCGTGGTAGCACACGCTCTTCGGGAGACCAAAGCAGGATGATTGCTTGAGGCCAGGAATTGGAGAACAGTCTGAGCAAGAGCAAGACCTCATCTCTACAAAAAAAGAAAAAAAAAAAAATTGAAAATTAACGGGGTGTGGTGGCACACTTCTGTAGCCCCTGTGGAGGCTGAGGCAGGAAGCTTGCTTGAGCCTCGCAGTTTGTGATTGCAGGGAGCTCTGATGACGCCACTGCACTCTAGCCTGAGTAACAGAGCAAGACCCTGTCTCAAAAATAAAATATAAAATAATAAAATAAAATAGAATTTTTAAGTTCTGTTTTCTTTTCTGATTCCATGATTCAGAGGTAGGCCCACTAACGTCCACTGGAATTCTCTGATAGCAGCCAAAGTTACACGGTGTTTCCTTGATGTAATTTCCCCTAGGACAGTCCTCAGTGCAGCATCAAGGAAACTGAAAATTCTTTATTCATTCTTCATTTAACAAAAATATATCAAGCCCTTGGCTCTGCTATAGGTGCTAGGGAGCTTGCAATTTATAAAGTGAAGATCTACTAGTCTAGGGAAGGACATAGATGAATAAGTAAATGAGCAAACATCTGAGGTGCTGATGAGTGCTTCGAAGACGGGAATTAGCAAGGGGTCAGATGGTGAGGGAGAGCTGTTAGAAGACCCTTCTAATACACCATAAGTGATCAGAGACCCTCTAGCTCTCTCTCCAGGAGGCCAAGGGAGCCAGAACAGAACCACCCTGGGGACAGTAGAAGCTTGGGTCAGGGTGGGAGCCAGGAATAAAAAGGTAGTATCATTTACATGAACAAAGCACCTGGCTCTTTTTCTGTTTTATTTTATGGTTTATCTGATAGGCTTGAGTTGTTTGATCATGCTATTTGAGCTATTTGCAATTTCTTCAACATGCTGTATTTTGAAGAGATGACTTAGATTTTCCAAGGAAGTTTGGCCCTCTAAATTTTGTGTCACAGATTCAGATTTTTTAAAAAAATCATCCTTTCAGGAAAAGGGATTCAAAGGTGTATGGTCAGCAATTTCACTTGTAGGTAAATATCCAGAATAATGAAAACCTACACCCACACACGTGCACATGAGTGTTCACAGCAGCGTTATTCACAATAGCTAAAAAGTGGGAAAAAGCCCAAGTGTCCATCAACTGAGGAACAGATGAGCAAAATGTTGTCTCCACCATTAAAAAAAAATGAAAATGCAAAAGTAGAACTTCACAAAACATGTGTAAACTATCATTTGTCTGTAATAAGACATCAAAACTTGATTTCTCATAGCAGAGTGGTTTCAGGATAGTCATACTTCTTGCAAGGTACCAGGCTTCTATGAGGCAAGGAATGGAACTTTCCAGTCCTCTAAAAGTCTAGGGGTTGAGTCTATGTTACTTCATTGTATTTTGTTGGTCAGAGCAGTCACACCCAGCCCAGATTCAAGGATGTGCAGAAATAGAATTCATTTTTGGATAGAGGAATAGCATGTGAGCCCACAAGGGAAGCATTGGAGATAAACTGCCACAGAAATAGAATGGGTTGGGGAGTTAGAAAACAGATTTAATATGTTAGAAGCCACTAACAACTAAAGTAATTACAATTCAGATATCCTACACAACAATGGATTGAATGGGTGGTTTCAAATCTTCACACACCCCCACCTTGTGTCACACCCTCGTCCTATGCCGAGGAGTATGAGTCCCTGCCCTTTGCTTTGGGCTTAGCCGTACATGTAACTTATCTGTTGTTGTGTCCCAAATTTAGTGGCCTAACACAGCTCTGTGATGAGTCAGCAGGTTTGATAAGGGTGTTTTGGCTGCTCTCACCTGGGCCTGGGCTCACTCATGAAGTTACAGTCAGCTCTAGGGTCAGCTGGGGGCTGTGCCAGGCTGGTTAGGACAGCTGGGTGTCTCTCCACTGGGCTTTCAACTGCAAAGAAGCTGACCCAAGCTGGGCTTCCTCGTCCTCCTGTCCTGTGGTTTCAATGTTACGAGAGGCTGTGAGCAGCACAGGACTTTTTAGAATAAGACTCACAAGCCACACTCTATTGGACAAAGCGAGTCACAAACCTATATTCGAGAAGCAAGAAATATGTGAGGAAAGGAACTCTACCTCTTGATGGGAAGAACTAAAGTCAGTTCATGGTCATGTTGAACCTACTATGCATGTGACTCTTTTTGACCAATGGCATGTGGATAGCTGCAACCAGGTGCCAATTCCAAGTCCAGGCAGGAAAAACCCTTGAGTGTTTTCTGTCACTCTCTTGTGCTTCTACCATCGCCCAGAGAACACGGTCCCCGTGGTGTACTTGTCCAAAGACAGTGAGAGACACGCAGAGCAGAGCTGATCCAGCCAACCTGCTGTCCTGCCGTGAGTGGAGCTGCCCAGCTAAGCCAAACCCAAGCTGGTGGAACCCCAGCTAAGCTGCACGGGTAAGATCATAATAGATGGATGTTGTTTTAATCTAAAGGAGATAAACTGCTTTTCTTTTATACTTGCAACATTCCTGACACCCAACATGTAGTTGTCTTTCTCACACCAACCAATTCTTCCATTATGTAGATACCAAGTGGGTGTCCAGCAATTCAATTCTGACACTTTCTGGAGTTAGCACAGGTCCTGCGGCTAAGGATATCCCATGTAACTGCCCCCTGCTTTGGATGCCAGTGGCAACTTCTAGGTTTTCAACCATACTTCTGACCAACTGGCTATAAATCAGGAGTTCCCACAATCCCCTCCTCAGGTTTGATAATCTGGTATAACAGCCCACAACACCCAGGGAAGCGTTTGCTTACTTTTACCAGCACACAGATGAATAGCCAGAAGAGAAGGTACATGTGGCAAGGTCCTGGAGGACTGCGTCCAGGAACTTCTGTCCCTGTAGAGCTGGGGTGTGCCATCCTCCACGTGTGTGGATGCATTTGCCAACTCGGAAGCTCTCTGAACCCCACTGTCTAAAAGTTTTATGGTAGTTCCACCATATAGATATAACTGATTGCATCATTGGCCATTGGTGATTAGACTCAGTCTCCAGCCCCTCTTCTATCCCTGGAGGCTGGGAGCTAGGGTTACAAGTTCTAATCCTTTAATCACAGGATTATTTCTTCTGGCAACCAGCCCCATTACTGAAGCTAACTAGAAACCCCAGCCTCCAGTCATCCATTAGCATATGAAAAACTGTCATCACTCCAAAGGTCTCAGAATTTAGTGACAAAAATCAGGGTCTAAGACCAAATATTACAACAAAAATTGCTTCCATCGCTCCTATCACTCAGGAAATTACAAGAGTTTTAGGGCCTCTATGTCAGAAACTGGGGGAAGAGACCAGACACATATTTCCTGTTACATCACAGGAGTCAAAGAGTATTTGAGTGATTTGCTATACAGTAATAACTAACTGATATATATCCAAGTTTTCAAGAACACATGTTTTGCAAAGTAAAGAAAATCACTACCCTGCCTTATATTTGGTTATCTCTGTGTGTGTATATATGTGTGTATATGTATATATCACTTTGTGCAACTCCTTTAAACTGAGGCAATAGAAAAATTGCTGTATTTTTAAGAAATATCATTAGACTTTCCACTAAAAGTAGCACTTTCAGAAGTAACAACATCATTACAAATGACGGTATTTATTCATCAAATATTTATTGATGAAATACTAACATATGTCAAACGCACTTTGCTAGGGTCTGTGACATCTACAGTGATAAATAAGTATATCTGCTATTATTAGATTTGACAATAAGTAACAGAACATCCCAAACTTACAGTGGCTTAGGAATCTAGCAGTTTATGTGTCTCATAGAAAAAGTTCAGAGGTGGGCATTTCAGGTGTTGACACTCAGAATAATATGTCCAGTGCTTAGGCGACAGGGGTTATGTTTTTCCGCCATACAAAAAACAAAAGAGGGAATTGTTGGGCCCTGCCATGTGCCTGAGGCCTAGTGCAAATTCCAGAGCCTGACTAGAAGTAGATCCATCGAGCTACTTCTGCGTAGCAATGACGCAGCAAGACCCGGCCTGAAACTGCCTCTACCTAGATACAGCCAACATGGTACCATGCCATTGGCCCAACCCTGTCATGCACCTCATCCCCCGCCTTCTTTCCCCGCCTTTTCTCCACGCTCTATATAAGCGGCTGCTTGATGCAATAAACTTGAGTTCCTGCTTAAAATAATAATAATAATAATAATAATATGCCCAGTGCTTAGGCATGCTGAATGCTTTGAACTGAAGGACTTTGGAAGGACCTCAGAAGCAAAGTCTCTTTCTGATCTTCTTCCCTTCTTTCTCTGCTCCCTTTTATCCCCCAACATGGGCCACAAAAGGTGGAACTTCTTTCCCCTAAAGCAAGGAGTGTTATTCTAGCCTCCTGCCTCTCTGCGCAGGAACTTGCCATAAAGAAATTCTCTGACCTTATTCCAGAGGAGCCCGCCCTATTCTTGGGAAGAAGAGATGCCACAGAGAGACTCAGAAGAATCTGCACAGCCCCCCTTGCCGGGTTTCCCCCATCAGTCTTATTATCACTAGATCATTCCCTTTTTGTCCAGTCACATTTCTGCACAGTGCTCCATTCTTCAAACCTAAACACAAAAAGAGACAATTTCCCCTGGGTCTTTGCATCTTCATTTCTGAAGACTCCCATGTCAGGCAAAACTTTGAGTAAATTAGTGTGCTATACCTTTGTCTCTTGTTAACCTATCTTTTGTTGTAATAGTTATAGCAATGTTGGTTATGAACCTTGTGATGGGCGAGGAAAGGTATCATGCCTTGCCATCCCTTCACATGGCTGTAATGGCAGCTCCATGTCCACCAAAGACCCAGCTTCCTTCAGTCTCACTGCTCTGCCATCTCAACCATGTCAACACATGATCCAAGATGATTCTCAAGTTCTAGCCATCATGTCAATATTCTAGCAAAGGAGAGTGACAGAAAGATATGCCTGTTTCCTTGTATTGTGACTTTCTTGAGATTCACTATTTCTTTCTTTCTCTTTTCTTTTTTTGAGACAGAGTCTCGCTGTGTTGCCCTTGGTATAGTGCTGTGGTGTAACAACTCACAGCAACCTCCAACTCTTGGGCTTAAGCGATTCTCTTGCCTCAGCCTCCCAAGTAGTTGGGGCTACAGATGCCCACCACAAAGCCTGGCTATTTTTTGGTTGCAGTTGTTTAGTTGGCCCTGGCCAGGTTCAAACCACCCTTGGTGTATGTAGCTGGCGCCGTAACCACTGTGCTACAGGCACTGAGCCAAGATTCACATATTTCTACTTATATCTTACCAGCTTGAATTTAGCAGCAAAGCCACACTAATTATAATAAGAAAGGTTATAAGATGATCTTATATTTTGGCTGGCAAGTTGCCCATGTAAAAATCAGGGCCTGGGCCAGGTCAAGTGGCTCATGCCTGTAATCCTAGCACTTTGGGAGGCTGAGGCCAAAGGATCACTTGAGGCTAGAAGTTTGAGATCAGCCTGTGCAACAACGAGACCTTGTCTCTACAAAAATTGAAAAAGTTAGTTGCAGCTGCTTAGGAGGCTGAGGCAGGAGGATCACTTGAGCCCAGAAATTTGAGGTTGCTGTGAGTTAAGATGACACCACTGCAATCTAGCCTGGGGGACAGAGCAAGACCCTGCCTCACAACAAAAGAAAAAAAAATCTGGATTCTGGTACTAAGGAAGAAGAGTAGAGTGGATGTTAGATGAGACATTTAGCTGTCTCTGCCATAATTTGTAAAGATACTTCTCACCTCCTGGGAGCAGACATGTTAGTTTCTCAATAATGACTACCCTAGTATGTCCACAGATCTCTTCCAGCTCTGATCTATTCATTCCTGTCTTTAGCAGCTTTGTTATAGTTTAAAATTTCTGGGGTAGCTCCTGTGGCTCAGTGAGTAGGGCGCCAGCCCCATACACGGAGGGTGGCAAGTTCAAACCCAGCCCCGGCCAAATTGCAAATAAATAAATAAATAAAATTTCCTCCATAAGTTTTATAACTTTTTGTGTTTAATACCTGTGTACCTAAGATTTGTAAATTTTTTAAAATAGTGAATATGTATATATGCATACATACATGCGTAGAGAGGTGCAGAGCTCACTGTGGCTGCTAATGATAACTTGAAGGGGCACAGTCCACTGCACCCTTGTAAGGTGAATCAGTCTCATTTGTGCTCCTTGAAGTCACGAGGCTCTGAGAAGGAACATTTCCAGTACTTGGGCTGCAGTCACGCCTTAAAGGAAAGAATGTACTGGAGACCCTCTCCAAGTCATAACTGGAGACAGAGCATCTGCCTGGGGCAATGGACTGTTGCACTTAATCCCCTACCTCTATTTACACAAAAACTTTCAGTTAATCATATAGAGAAGTAGGCAAACAGAACAGACAACCCAGCCCTTTGTGATTCATCTCCATTATTGTTTATCTCTAAACAAGATATTCTTGGTTTAGAAAGGTGTGTACATACTTTGCTGGATTAACTCTGATAAGGAATCTTTACCTTTTGTGTCCCTTGTTCTTGGATTATTTTTATCTGATGAGTTTGGGTATATAAGTAAATGAGTACAGAGAGCTGATGGCTGCTATGCCCGAGTGAGCACCAGCCATCCCTTTATAAATCATTAATTCCGTCTGCAGTATCTGCCTCCGTGTCTCTGACTAGGCCAGTGGACAGCAACATCTAACTGAAGTCAATTATTAGTCCACTTTTCTTTGTGCTCTTTCTATAGAAAATACATTAATAAAGACATTCTTCATATAGACTTTAATATAAATCCCAGTCTTGTTGCATACCATGCCTTGATGAGTTACTGACTTTCTCCTGGTGTGCGAAGTCGTCAGAAGCTTATGCTTGGCCCATGTGGTGTATTTCACTTGCAGAACACATCAAAAAGGAATCCAACGTTTTCAAAGTAATTTAAGGTCTTCAAGGTAGAGACTGGCAGAACAATCTTGGAAATGTTTAACACTGATGAACTATGTACAGACAGGCAATGTGGTTAGAGGATAAGCTTTGCAGACTGAGGGTTCAAATCCCTGGTGATCTGCTGTATGGCCTGGGGGAAGGGGTTAACTTCTCCCATGCCTCAAAATTTTCTCCTCTTTAAAATTGGGATACCACTACCTATAGAAAGGGCTGTTATGTGGACACACATAAGGTTTCTCCAAACACCAACATCTGATAGATGTTAATGATGGACAGACGTCTATGAGAACGGTGGGAGAACATACAGGGTATCAATGATTCAGCTTTCCTCTTCTTTTCTTGAGAGGCAAACAGCATGATAGGGAAGAACACAAACGCTGGAGCCAGACTGCAAGGATTCAAGTCCCAGCTTCATCATTTTCAAGCTATGTGACCTCTGTGTCTCATCTGTAAAATGAAGATGAAAATAATAGCACTTGGGTGGCGCCTGTGGCTCAGTGAGTAGGGCCGACCCCATCTACCAAGGGTGGCAGGTTTGAGCCTAGCCCCGGCCAAAATGCAACAACGAAAAAATAGCTGTGTGTTGTGGTGGGCGTCTGTAGTCCCAGCTACTCGGGAACCTGAGGCAAGAGAATCGCCTAAGCCCAAGAGCTGGAGGTTGCTGTGAGCTGTGATACCACAGCACTCTACTGAGGGTGACAAAGTGAGACTGTCTCTAAAAAAAAAAGAATAGCACTGTCTCTTAGGGGTGTGGTAAGGATTAAATGAGTCAATACAGCTAGAATATTTAGATCAATGCCTGGACAGAATATTGAGTGTAACAGATTGCCCCATATAATGTGGGCAGCTCTCATCCAATCAGAGGGAGGGAGGAAGGGAAGGGAGGGAGGGAAAAAAAGAAAAGAAAAAAAAAAAAGAAAAGAAAAGAAAAGGAAGGGAAGGAAAGGAAAAGAAAAGGAAAGAAAAGCTGTATTTCTCTGGAGAACCCCAATACAGATAGCAATGATTATTTCTATTTGCAACATGAAGTGATCCTCTTCATCCCTGTCCTTCATTAAGAGCACAGGCAGGGGCAGCACCTGTGGCTCAAAGGAGTAGGGTGCTGGCCCCATATACCGGAGGTGGCAGGTTCAAACCTGGCCCCAGTCAAAAAAAAACTGCAAAAAAAACCCCCAAAAAACATTGGTTTTAATAAGAGCATAAGCAATCTCTAATCATGTGTCAACCTTTCACTTTAATATTCATTACTCTGAATATTTAGGAAAACTTTGAATAGAAAATTAAGGTTTGCCTTGAAAAGATGCAAGGAGGCCAGAAAGCTTGTGGCAGGTTTAGGAAATGATGAGTTTGGGTAGAATGAGGGGCACAGTAGGGCATCGCATTAGTGAAGGGCCAGAACAGTCTATCAAAAGCTTGAATACCAGTCTTAGAACTTTAGAATCTTGTTTCCCTATTGGAAATGGAGGGTGAGTGAAGTTTCATAAAAGTATCAGTGGGTATAGGATTAGTTACGAGGAGGGAGAAGCCAGGGAAAGAAAACAGGTAGAAAATATTGTGCAACCTTGCATTACGTGGTTAAATACAGCTGATGACTGAGAGAGCAAACACATCTGTATCCTTACTGTTTACACTGGGTACACTGGGCCACATAGAGCCCCCTGACGTGGACAGGCTGACGTCCCTCTCTTGGTCCCTTTCCTTTGTTCCCTTGCTGTAACTCTGCTCTCCTCCCAGGTCCAGATTCCCATCTCTTCCTATGGTCCAGGAGAAGATGGAGAGGGGAAAGGGAACACCCCTCTGGTTGTCCCACATGACCTGTGTAAAGTCTTCCCCAATTTTACTGTGATAGGATGACTGTGGATTGTCATTTTCCTTATATTAAAACCTCTTCAAGAAAATATACCTTGGGCAGCTCCTGTAGCTCAGTGAGTAGGGTGCTGGCCCCATATACTGAGGGTGGCAGGTTCAAACCTGGCCCTGGCTGAACTGCAACAAAAAAATAGCCGGTCCTTGTGGTGGGCGCCTGTAGTCCCAGCTACTTGGGAGGCTGAGGCAAGAGAATTGCCTAAGCCCAGGAACTGGAGGTTGCTATGAGCTGTGATGCCACAGCACCGAGGGTGACAAAGTGAAACTGTCTCTACAAAAAAAAAAAAAAAAATCTCTTTTGCATACTTCTCATAACCATTATGTGCTATTAATTCAAATAATATTTGAACTTTCAAACTTTTTCCAGATTATTTTTTATATATAAAATCTAGATCCTTAGATTTTAAAACTAACTCTAGTTTTAAAAGTCTATATTTAACACTGCTAAGAAATAGAAACACAGTTGGTAACCTTCCCAGAGTATGCTAATTAGCTGGAAAGATAATATTTTCTTTTCTGCCATTGGAAGAGAAACTGACCACTAGAAAATCAGTTCAGCTCCTACACCCACTCTGTAGAAAATAAAGAGGTGTGTTTATCCTGGCCAATAAATCATGGGTTTGGTTACTTGTCAACCAGTGACAAATATGCCTTTCATCATCTCTTACAATGTTACCTGGACATGTCAAACTCTAATCTAAATGAAAGTCAGAAGATAGCAATGAGTTTACAAATTAAATTATCTCCAACAGGTTACAAATGCATAGGCTTCTAGTATTACAGTTATAAAACACAACAGCATTTTTTCTTAGAACTTGAACTTGCATGTATTTTTGTGTTGTTATCCCCTTGCATAAAAGTAGGTTTATACATTCACTTCATTCTATTGACAGGAAAGAATATTTATTGAATATTCTTTATGAGGAATATAAGGGAATTTTAGGCCTGTTTCAGCCAAAGAGGAATAGTTGTAATTAGCAGATATTACTTAGCAAAAAGCACTGAGTTTTAGATTATTGCAAGTATAATTTTCATTCTGACATTCTGTACTATTTCACACAACTAGAAGGTACAGTATTAATTTCAATTTGTTTATATGTTGCTTTAATGGGGTTTTCAAGTGTTTTCATTATCTTTTATACTGAATATTTATAGGCTTTTGGATGCATTGTAAAATCTTCAAAGAAAAATAACACTGCTTATTTTTGTGGGACAGATGTCCTCTACCTAATTGGGTTCTTGCAGTAATTATGTAAGACAGCCAGGGAAGATTATATTTAGTGCTACTTTTACAGATGATGAAATAGAGGCATAGGGTAGTTACTTATCTGAGTACTCACATTGGTTAAAGGCCCTAGAGGCCTCCAGACTGAAATGTAAGGTATATTTTCTATGTTTTCAAGATACTTCTTGAGAGTTAGAACCATGCTGGGCACAGTGGCAAACATGTCAGGCACAGTGGCGTGTGCCTCACAGCTACCTGGGAGGCTGAGGCAGGTGGCAGGAAGCAGGAGTACCCCTTGAGCCAGGAGTTCAGGGATAGCCTGGGCATTGTAACAAGACCCTAGCTCTTAAAAAAGAGTTTAAAAACTGGTTTTCTCTTTCGCCATTTTTCCTGATAGCTTCATAAAATATTCAAAAACAGAATAACAGCACTATACTTTTCCAATTGTAGCATTCATTACATTTAGATATATGCTTATTATCTCCTCTGCCCCTCTCAGTTTTCATGAGAGCAGAGACCATGTTTATATTGTTCATTTATTGCCATAAACCCAGATTCTATCACAAGAATGAAAATCCAAGTATCCAATGTACTCAATACTAATATGAAACAAATAGAAAAGCAACTACATGCACATTTGTGAGGAAAACAAGTATATACACATATGGGGCAGGAGGAAAGAGGGAGGAAGAGGAGGTAGAGAAAGGGGAAGGGGAGGAGGGAATAGGATGGAGGAGGTGGGGGGGATTGGTGAGCTCTCACCTGATGGGCACTCGGCGAGGGCGTACAGCATACCCCCGGATGATGGGCTCAACTACATCTTGAAACATAATGTAACCTAATCATTTGTACCCTCAAAGTAATCTGAATTAAAAAACAAAACAGATCCTAGTATTGTGCCTTATATATAGTATGAACTCAATAAATATTTATTTTTATTTTATTTTTATTTATTTATTTATTTTTATTGTTAAATTATAGCTGTGTACATTAGTGCAATCAAGGGGTACAATGTGCGGGTTTCATATACAATCTGAAGTATTCTCATCAAACTGTTCAACGTAGCCTTCATGGCATTTTCTTAGTTACTGTTTGTAGGCTCTTGTATTCTGCATTTTGTAAGTTTCACCTGTACCCATTCTAAGATGCACAGTAGATGTGGCCCCACAATAAATATTTATCAAATAAAGGAATGACAATTTCTCTTAGGTTGAAATTGCATGCTTCACCCATTCAAGCAACTGCCTGGGTGGTGAAGAGCAGGAAATTTAGCAAACAGTGCTAATAATGACTATCAGATTTCATTTTCTTGTTTTGGAGCTTTTGTGATTTAAATAACAAAATGCAATTTTGTTAATAAACTTTCTTACAAAATACATTTACAAAATTTTACAAAATGCAATTGTCAAACTGACGATTGGTGAAGTTATGTACTTAAATAATTATTTCAAGTAGAATAACAGTCAAATACTCAGAGATGGAAATGGAAAGATAATTCAAATCTCTGTCCCACTGGTACTAATCAAAGCTTGTTTATTCCATATTAGTGGGGATGAATTATACAGGGTTGGGAGGAACCAACAATCATATTTTAAAATAAAATAATTGCTGTAAGCTTAATTGGCCCTGAGAACAAGATTTAAAAGTTCTTTATGTCAATGATTTGGCAATTATCCTGGTGACAGAGAAAAGGGACATCTGAGCTAAGAATTCAGGATGGAACAGACTGAACTGTGGAAAAATACATCCTAGTATCCCAAGCCCATGTTTTAGGCATGAGGCCAAAAGTAGCATACAGATACTTACCTGAAGAATTGTTGTGTCTGAGTATACAAAAATACCCATCTCTAATTTTTTAATAAGAAATTAATTATTCATTGGTGAATATTAATAAAATTATCAATTCATTATTGTGCAGCTCCAGTTCACAGAAAGAATGGTAACTAATCAGGAAAATAGGTAGACTTCTAGTGGTTCATTAGCCTAAATCTCAAATGACTTACTCATAGGTCCTTACTTTGTGTTTCATAAGACCCCACACCACCCACCCGTCCAAATCTCTATGACCGGTGTTGAAGATAATTTCCTGATAGTCACTGGCTTTCAGCAAATGGTTCAGTTCTTTAAAATATAGACTGTGCTGGGTATGGTGGAATATTGCTGTAGTCATAGCTACACCAGTGAGGAAGGAGGATCACTTGAGCCCAGGAGCTCAAGACCATAGGGAGCTATAATCATGCCTATGCCCTTCAGCCTGGGCAACATGGTGAGACTCTGTCTCTAAAAAAAAAAAAAAAAAAAAAAAAAAATTCAGTAAAATAAAATATAAACTGAAAAAAGGAGCTCAACTTAATGAAGGTTTGGGGTGCTCTATCCAATTAATTCCTTGGCCAATATGCAGTGATCTGTTGTGAATTCTGCCCCTGTGGTGAATTCTGAAGCTATACTTCACAAATTCAGAAAGCAGAAGCATATAATTTAAGAGAAGTAAACTGCTAGCTTATTCTTAATGAGCTGTGGTAGGATACGAAAGGATATGGTTTTCTTTTTCTTTTTTTGAGACAGAGTCTTACCATGTCACCTCGATAGAGTGCTGTGGCATCACAGCTCACAGCAACCTCAAACTCTTGGACTCAAGAGTTTGGACAACCTCAAACTCTTGGACTCAAGTGATTCTTTTGCCTCAGCCTCCCAAGTAGCCTGGACTACAGGCACCACAAAATCCAGCTATTTTTTGTTGCAGTTGTTATTATTTTTTAGCTGGGCCAGGCCGGCTTTGAACCTGCTACCCTGTATGGGGCTGGTACCATAACCACTGTGCTACAGGCACAAAGCCATGATATGGTTTTCAAAGGTAATTCCAAGGACTGTATTAGTATCAAAGATATTCCTCAGGACAGCCTAACTGATTTTGTTTATCATGTGACTGTGGATTATAGTCTATTATAGTAAAAGAATGTAGCAACATTACCATGGTCTCAGATACTGGGCATGCAGCTTGCAAGTGCTTATAAAGAAGGTTGAAACTTCAAGGATAATTCAAAATATTTTACACGTCCAAGTTTAAAATTTCCCACATTAACAGTTCCTTGTTGTTACCAAAAAAGTCTTATGATTATGAATGTCATTCATTATCTGCACCAAACTTTGGTCTAAATGCCTGAGATATTGCAATACATGGAACTATGTTATGGATGAGCAGATTAAAAAGAAAATTATAACTCAGTTACCAAAATGCTCCATCCAAAGAAAAGTCCATCACAAAAAGAGATTTACTAGAATGTTTACTGTTGCACTATCTGTAATAGCTCCAAATTGCAAACTGCCCTAATGTCCATCCTAAAAAAGAATTCATAAAGTATAGCATATTCACTGAATGGGAAAAAAATCTACAAGTATGCTCAACAATATGGATGAATTTCACAAGTGTAATGGTGAGCCAAAGAAACCAAACACAAATGAATGCATACTTTATGATTTTATATATGCCAGGTACTAAGATAGGCAAAACTATGTTGTGGAAAGTCAGCATGGGGGGCTACTCTTGGAAGGAGGTAATGACTGGACTGCAGGTGTTAATAATGTTCTGTTTCTCCCCACACCACCCCCCACAGAGTCTCACTTTGTTGCCCTGGGTAGAGTGTTGGGGTAGCTCACAGCAACCACAAAATCAGGAAAATAGGAAATCAGGAAAACTCTTGGGCTTAAGTGATCCTCTTTGCCTTAGCCTCCCAAGTAGTTAAGACTCCAGGTGCCCATCACAACTCCAAGTGATCTTTAGAGATGGGATCTCACTTTTGTTGTTTTTTATTTTTTGAGACAGAGTCTTACTATGTCTCCCTTGGTAGAGTACCATGGCATCACAGCTCACAGCAACCTCAAACTCTTGGGCTCAAGCAATTCTCTTGCCTCAGTTTCCCGAGTAGCTGGGATTATAGGCGCCTGCCACAACACCCGGCTATTTTTTGGTTTTAGCAGACCCAGGCCAGGTTTGAACACATAAGCCCTGTTGCATGTGGCCTGCACCCTAACCACTGAGCTATGGGTGCAGGGGTGGGGGGTGGGAGCTCACTTTTGCTCAGGCTGGTATCAAACTCCTCAGCTCAAGCTGTCCGTCCCCTTCACCCTCCAAGAGTGGTGGGATTACAGGTGTGAGCCACTGTGCCCGGTCAATGTTCTGTTTCTTGTCTGTCCTGAGTGCTGAAAACAAAGGTGTGTTCAGTATGTGAAAATTCAATGACCTGTATACACTTTTGATATGTGCACTTTTCTGTATGTATTTTATATTTCAATAAACAGTTAAAAAAAAAAAAGAAAGAAAGAAAATTCCAGGAAGTCCATGAAAATTCAATGTCAACCCAACATAATAATCTTCAAGGTTATTACTAGAATTTGTGAACCATCAATGTGAGAATCACTCTCTAACCAGATTATTAAATGCACTGGATTCAGAACAGCAGTACTTGGGCTAGAATGCCTAAAATGTTAAACGAGTTATCATTTACCTTTAAAATTTCTAATTGCTCTGCTTTTCTTTGCATTCAATGATAACACCATAACTTAATCCATGCCATCTCCTACCTTAAATTTCATCTTCCATATATTCTCCTCACCAGTTGCCCAGTAGCTTATTCTACCTGTTTCCCTTTCACCAAAGTGATTTAAAGTCTAAACCAGATCCTTTCATTCCTTTGCTTCAAATACCTCTTCTGAGGCCCATTCAATTTTAAACAAAATGCAAACTCCAAGGCCTTTCCTGCCTAATAGCATGGGCTCTACCCAGTTCCTCCTTATGCTAAAACCACATTGGTTTTCCTTTTGTTCTTCAAAAAGCCTCGCTTTTGTGTGCAGTCCCCTCTGACAGGATCGGAACAACTCCTCAGTTTACTGGTTCCATGGCTGAATGACTGACTCAGCTGAAGTGCTGTCTTCTAAAGTTCTCAAGTAACAGGCTCATCTATAGTCAATCCCCTGTTATTACCTACATCCACAGCTTGTTTATTTCCTCCCTTGACATGTTACTACTATTTTACGAGCTTGCTTACTTGTTAGTTTTCTCCCTCTTCTTGTTATCACTTTTATCTTGGTCAAAAGTGTATCCCCAGTGCTTAGCCAGTGTCTGGCACACAAGATGTCCTTCGACAGACGGAGAAATATTTGGTGAAAGAATGAATTCACATTCCCAGGGGATTACAGGATGCCTGTCCAGCCAGGAAGAACGCTGCACTGTGAATTCTTGAAAGATACAGCAATGAAATCAGACGGCTTTCAAGCTCTGCCTAGGCAGTGCTGGCATTCCGTTCTCGGTTTCCTAGGGTCACAACCTTGCCCGAAGTGACAGCGCCCTCCACCCGCTGGCGAGGTACCAGGTCTCCCGGCCCCACCCCGGCCGCCACCCTCAGGAGGGCGGGGTTGCCCCCGCCAGCAGCCACTGGTCCGCGCCGACGTCGCTCTGTTAGGGCTGCTAGAAGCCCGAAATGGCAAATTGCAGTCTCAGGGAGGCTCGTTCCCATCGAGTGCTGTGATTGGCTACCGTCGAGGGCAGGGGGACCGGCAAGCTACCTTGCCGACTGCCGATTGGCCAAAGCTACCGTCAGTCTGCGGGGACAGACTTCCCCCTCTCCATCTGGCCAACTGCGGGCTAACAATTTTCGAAAATTTCCAGCAGATGAGGCAGTGGCCACTTTAGCTGCTTGTTGCGGAGATCCGGGACAGCGGAAAAGGCAGTCTTATTTACCGACTAAAAAAGCCCCTCCCCAGCCCTCCGTTAGCTAATCAAAAAATTTCCAGGGACGTAGCCATCACCAGGTAAGCGCCTAGAGAGAGCAATTCATTTATTTCTGGTAGCCGTTTCTGACGTTATTTATGGCGTCCCCAGGAATAGAGAGTAAAACAAGGAGCGTTTTCCCGGGAAGCAAAGGAGAAATGAGGTTTAGGTTCCCCAGCCCCAAACGCGCCGCTTTCTAACCTGCGGGGTACCTGTAGCCTGTTGGACAGGTCCCACCCGGCTGCGCCCCGACGGCGCTCGGCCTTGAACTTGACCGGAGGGGGGGACTGGAGGTGTGAGCGGAGCCTGCAGGGCTCCAGCGGAGGAGGCGAGGCGAGGCGGGGAGCGGCCGCCCGCATTTCCCAGCAGCAACGTCCGCCGGCCCCTTTTCGGAAGCCCGGGTCTCTACGATGCTGCAGGGGTCGGCTTTGCGCCGCCTCTGGCGAGAGGGAGACGTGGCGACCACGGGGTTTGCAAGCCAGGAGCGAGGTGGGGAGGCGGAGAAGTGACGGCGAAAGGTGCCGGGGGAATCCAGCCCTCTGAGAGGCCGCACGCCACTCATCTGTCATGGCCAGGTAACCGAGCCCTGGATCCTGAGCTGTGCAGAGATGAGCTTTTCTGGAGATCGGCGTAGAGAAGGATGCAGAGCCCTGGTTGGTTTTGATACGAGGATTTTGTTTTACCTTTGCCAGGAGAGAGCTGTAATCTCAAGGCCTTGAGGCTGGTGATGCCTTTTTTTAGTAGCTGCTTTCTGTAGGTTAAAGAATAAACTGGAAGTGACAAAGACGAGGCCCCAGGTGGAAATAGCCAGGGAATTTGGACTCTAAAAAACTCCACTGGCCTCTTTGAACTTCAGTTCTTAACGTGCAACAAGGCCTAATCGGTTCTTTGCACCCTCCCTTGGAGAAAATGGTTTAACGTGACTTTTCAATGATCTTGAAGAACAGTAGTGGTTCATGGTATTCTGGTTAGGCTGCTGTGTGTGTTTAAGTATATAGAAATTGGAAGAAGAAAGGATAGAGGGAGAGGTGCTCGTGATATAATATGGGATGTAAAGGAAAGTTGTTTTTAAATGCAGTATAAAGTTACATGTGTGAAATAGTCTGTGGCTTGTGTGCATTTTAACCACTTTTTAATGTTTTAAAAGATATCTAGGGTAAGAACAGTGAGTACTTTTTACTGCTCCATGTTCCTTTCTCCATTCATACCTATAAACATCCTATTTAAGGGGAGTTCTTTGGGGGTTTCTTTTATCCCTGAAGTAGACTAGTACATTTTCTTTCCTTTCCTCTTAAAAGGGTATTGATAAAGAAGGTATTGGAGTCCAAATTTGGTGAAATACATTCTGGAAGTTTCCATACCATTTGAATTTATTGAGATGCATTGGTTGTCTTTTTAAAAATGTTGATAAGAGTTCCCAACTATCAGGTACAATGCAGGGGCATATGGCACACTTCCTGGGTGAAAGACTCAGCTACAACTTGGATTCTGGACTTGACAAATGCAAATAATGTAACCTAATTGTTTGTACCCCCCACATTAACATAAAATTAAAACAAAAAGAAAGGCTGATAAGGAAATATTTGGTTTGGATAATATTAAAAATTCCTGTGTGTTTTCATTGTGAAAGTTACTGATATAAAGGTACCTGAGTGCTTCTGAACAGCATTTTTTCCAGAAAAATTTTTAAAAGATACCTGAGTGCCACTTGATGATGGGCAGATAGGAATACCTTCTTAAAATTTTTTTTAGAGGGTGAAAATCTAAGCTGATTTCAGTAGTACTGATCTTCAGAAGTCCTGTGTAATTTTGGCTGTGCTTAAAATGACAGCAGTAAACTGCCCTTTTGACCTGCTTTCAACATTCACGAGCAGTTTAACTCAAATCTCTTAAATCCCAGTGCAATCTCCTGCCAGAGACAGTGCTTCCCTTTTAGATTACTTGACCTTCAAAGACTAAATTTAAACTAAATTGTTTAAATGGTTTTTAACAATAATCTAGACTTGATTTTCATTTGGAAGATTGACCTAAGCATCCCCTGATTACTCAAAAACATTCCTGACTGTGTTTCTTAGTTCTAAGAATGATAAACTCAAACCCAATTCGTAGTTACTGAACTAAAGAATGCAGACAATTCTTAGCTGTGTGTTTGTTCTCACTTTTTGTTATAGCAAACAGATTTTTTTTTTTCTTTAGAAGTGCTTGTTTTTCACATCACAAATTCTATCCCTCTTGCCTGCTAACCAGCACAAAGTCATTTCCATGGACATCTGGACTGCTGTGGGCCTATGATGGCAGTTTCCCATTTTGAGTTTGTGGAGGAAAGTTGTGGATGTGCAGTTTTCATTTAAAGTTGTTATTTATTTGGGAACACTACTTGCCTTTGAATTGTTACTCAGGAATATGGAGGGCACTGATATGATTTAATTGTATTCCTGATGAAAAAGAAATTGGAACCACTTCTTTTTTTTTTTTTGCAGTTTTTGGCTGGGGCCGGGTTTGAACCCACTACCTGTTTTTCTATGACTATTCTACCTGCTTTCTTTTTTTCTTTTCTTTCTTTTTTCTTTTTCTTTTTCTTTTTTTTTTTTGAGATAGAGTTTTACTATGTCCTCCTCGGTAGAGTGCCTTGGCATCACAGCTCACAGCAACCTCAAACTCTCGGGCTTAAGTGATTCTCTTGCCTCAGTCTCCCAAGTAGCTGGGACCACAAGCACCTGCCACAACACCCGGCTATTTTGGGTTGCAGTTGTCATTGTTGTCCAGATGACCCAGGCCAGGTTCGAACCCACCAGCCTCAGTATACGTGGCTGGCACCATAACCACTGTGCTACGGGTACCGCGCCTCTACCTGCTTTCTGAGATAATTATGCAGATAATATATGAGGAAGTAGGCCAGATTAATGATTACATTTATTCCATACAGGTTTCCAGAAACTGCCCAACTTGCGTTTTATCTTTTTTTTTTTTTTTTTTTTTTTTTTAAGGGCAGCATGTCTCTCTGTCACCCTAGGTAGAATGCTGTGGCATCATAGCTCACAGCAACCTCAAACTGTTGGGCTTGAGCAATCCTCATGCCTCAGCTTCCTGAGTAGCTGGGACTACAGGCATCCACTTCAGCACCTGGCTAATCTTTCTATTTTTAGTAAAGGCAAGGTCTCACTCTTGCTTATGCTGGTCTTGAATTCCTGAACTCAAGCAATCCATGTGCCTGGGCCTCTCAGAGTGCCAGGATTACAGGCATGAGCCACTGCACCCGGCCTATCTCATTTTTTAAAAATGTTTACATGGATATTTGTTCACTACTGAGAATGAAGTTCTGTTTTATGATTTAAAAATATTTTTTGGAGGCTAGAGAGAGAGAGAGAAAAGGCAAGAGTACACTAGAAGAGCTGCAGAGAAACTTATTTGATATTTATTTGTTTGTAATTCCAGAAATCTTGTTTAAAGTAGATGCAGCACTGCAGAGTAGCCCAAAGCTATAAATATGGCTTGCATGTTTTCAGAAGAAGTCAAAAGAATAGTACTTTGCTAATCTCTAGTTCTCTTCTCAGATGTGAATGTATTTTCTACTTAAATTTTATTTTCTGTGGTATTAAGCTGGTTTGAGAATTATCTCTATCAATTAAATTATTACTTGCTAGATTGCCTTATGGTTTGAAATTTCTCAATTCATCACTTACATTTGATATATTGTTGCTGAATAAAATATAACCTTCAAGGAAAGGAACAAATACTTTTTTTTTTTTTGTAATGAAGTGTGTTACTTCTTTTTGATAACCAGAGGGTCCGTTTTGCTCCCCTATGGCAAATATTGTCTTTTGAAGAAGCGAATTTCCGCCTTCTACATAGGATCTTAGCCAGATGACCAACAAGGAATGGCTTCCTAAGTCTTTCACATTGCATTGTTTCAAGGTCCATCTTTATTCGAAATTCTGTGAAGATCATGCTCATATATATATTTTATTGCTTAAATATCTAAGGATGTTCTTTGGAACCTCATCCTATCTTCCATTTTACCTATTGGAAGATATGATGACCCTTCATACACACAGCTAGCTACACTGACTTTCAGAACTTCAGTTGAAAGTGATTGTTAGAAACCTGGCATGCATTTTCTCATTGATGCATTCACACTGGGCTTTTGTGTGTGTTGTTTATGCTTTTTGGAAAGATAAATTTTTTCAAGCTCATTTTTTATTGTGTAATGTTTCAACCATACAATTGAGACTAATGTTACATAATATCTGGATACTGTCCACCAGGATTATCAAATCTTAACTTCATGCCTTTTCAAATTGTTTTTAATTCATAAAGTAACAAAATAAAATACTGTACAGATGAATTTCTGTTTTTTTTCTTTGTTTGTTTTAAGACAGAGCCTCAAGCTATCACCCTAGGTAGAGTGCCCTGGTATCATAGCTCACAGCAACCTCCAACTCCTGGGCTTAAGTGATTCTCTTGCCTCTGCCTCCCAAGTAGCTGGGACTGCAGGTACCCGCCACAACACCCAACTATTTTTTGGTTGTAGTTGTCAATGTTGTTGGGCAGGCCTGGGCTGGATTCTAACCCGCCAGCTCTGGTGTATGTGGCTGTGTCTTAGCTGCTTGAGCTACCTGTGCTGAGCCTGAATTTCTGTTTAGAATCCTATTTATATGGAAACCTGCTAGAAACACAGCTCTTCTGCAGAACTGTAGGGAATTCCCCTCGAAACACCCTGTAATGCCAAGAGCAGCTTTCGGGTTGAGTTTTGGGGTGGAGACCAGATGTAGGGGTGTAGAGTAATAGTTTCAAGGAAGTAATCTCAAGCGTGAGTAGGTTGCTGGGGAGAGGGAAGGAGAGCCGAAGTTGTAAGGCAGGCCCTTAGATCACTTGCTCTTAAATCTGGGCTGCTTGTCACAAATGCCCAGTTCCTAAGATCACACACCCACGCACTGTCTTCAGGAGTGTCTGCCCAGAGAGAAGCATCAGATCTGGCTTATCTTTGTGCCTGTAGGAGTGTTTGCATGACCAATTTACATTAACCATGGTAATACAGTATATAAAGTTTAGTTAAGTTGAGAAATCTTAAAACAAAACTTACATGCTAGAGAATGTCTTTGTTACAACTTGACCACTCTTTGGGTACAGAAGTATTATAAATATTCTATTAATCAGGTTGGCCGTGGTGGCTCATGCCTTGTAATCTTAGCACTCTGGGAGGTGGAGGCAGGTGGATTGCTCGAGCTCAGGAGTTCAAGACCAGACTGAGCAAGAGTGAGACCCTATCACTACAAAAAAACAGAAAAACTAATCAGTGGGGTGGTGGGTACTTGTAGTCCCAGCTACTCTGGAGGCTAAGGCAAGAGTTTGAGACTCAAGCCCAAGAGTTTGAGGTTGCTGTGAGCTATGATACCATGACCTTATACCTAAGGTGTCAGAGTGAGGCTCTGTCTTTCAAAAAATAATCTATTAAGCAGTTTTTTTTTTTATTTCTGTGTCTTAAGAGACTTTTTTTTTTTTTTTTTGCTGTTGTTAATATGTGCTCCTGCCTGTTCTTCAGAGAAGTGGAGCTAATGAAGAGAAGACTGTTTACACCTGTATTCTATGTTCTTGCTACTCAAAGTGTAGCAACTTTGATATTACCAGGCAGGTGGTTGGAAAAGCTAAATCTCAGGCTCCAACCCATGCCAACTGAATTGGAGCCTGCATTTTAAACGCACTGCAAAGTTGTGGTTGAAGTTAGAGAGGTATGTGCTCCACATATGTAAACACACCATTACATTTTTGTAGAATTTAAGCACCGTGAGTGGGCAGGTACACTGATTCATTTTTGATTCACTGTTCTTAAAAGTAGCCTGTTGCTTGCCTACCCAGTGTATAACATAAAAATATACAGTATTTTCTATCAGATCCCTATGGCCTTCATTTTGTTAATATCTGATAATATATCAGTTAAAGTCACTGATGCACCACCACCCCCTTTTTTCCTCTCTAGTTGTATCATTTTTCTTGAAGACACTCTGTTGTTCTTCCATTGAGCTTTCGGTCCTTGCTGCCTCCTTTGGAGTTATGTCAACAGCTGCCTTCATTACTCTGGTCAGAAGTGGCGGGAACCAGGTGAGAAGGCGCGTGCTGCTGCGCTCCCGCCTGCGGCAGGAGGACCGGCGGGTGTCGCCCGCGTGCCACGGCTCCACCTCAGAGCCCCGCTGTTCTCGGTTTGACCCCGACGGCAGCGGGCGTCCGGCCACCTGGGACAGTTTTGGGATCTGGGACAACCGCATCGATGAGCCCATTCTGCTGCCACCCAGCATTAAGTACGGCAAGCCGATCCCGCAAGTCAGCCTGGAGAACGTGGGCTGCGCCTCGCACATCGGCAAGCGGAAGGAGAACGAAGACCGCTTCTCCTCGGCGCGGCTGACGGACGAGGTCCTGTACTTCGCCGTGTTCGACGGCCATGGCGGACCCGCGGCTGCGGATTTCTGTCACACCCACATGGAGAAATGTCTTGTGTAGGTACCGGGACTTTCGCCCTTGGCTCTGTAGTGGCCCCTGGTTCCGGTTCCTTTGGCGCGGCTTCCGGTTCCTGTGGCGCGGCTTCCGGCATCGTCCTCCTCACCCCGGAAATCTCACGTGGGCGCCCCAGGACTGAGCCGTAGTTTATTAAGCGTGGCGTTTGTTCCTGGCAATTGTTACTGAAAGGCGTAAACGACGGCGCCCAGCAACAGCGCCACAGTGACAGGTTCAGGACAGGTTCGGGCCTGGTTTATTGAAAGGGTGGGTGACCTGCCTGGGCCCTAGAAGGTGGCGTCTGCACTCGAGGCAGTTAGAGACCCCTCTTATGTGGGGCCATAGCAGGTGGGCAAATTTCACAGCTTGCCTATAAAGTTCGGATCTTTCTGCTAGAACTTCTCAGAGAGCGGGCTATCCAGATCCTTTGTGCCTGTTTTAGGAGAGGAGAAAGGGTTTGTGGCTGCATTAGGCTCCTTTTGCCATTTCAGAAATGTGTGCTTTAACAGCTTCCCTGGGGGAAGAATTTGCCAGAATCTGTGACCCTTGCTTTGTGTTCGTTGGAGTGAAGTAGCAGAGTGCAAGTGAGAAGCGATTACTCTAGAGGCTATGGGACCTGTAGCAAGTACTGCAGTAAATGCTGATCAACGTTTCCCACACTAATGTCAGTCATCCACAGCTATTTTCACAAGTACTCGGAGCTTTTCACACCACTTGATCAGAATTTACTGAAGTTGTGGTAGTGAGGGCTGTTCTTTTAGGACAAGGACTTGTACTTTTATTTTTGTGTCCTTAAAAGCTTATCACAGTGCCTAACCCTTAATGCATGCTCCCTACGCATTCCTAAACCAGTGAAACTTCAGCATTGGGTAGGAATGGAATGACTGTTAGATTCAGTGTGAAGAGAGATGCCTGTTGTAAAATGACGTTTTGGGACTCTTTTCTCCCCCGACAAAGGGATTTGCTTCCGAAGGAGAAGAACTTGGAAACTGCGTTGACCTTGGCTTTTCTAGAAATAGATAAGGCCTATTCGAGTCACTCCCACCTGTCTGCTGATGGTATGTAAAACAATTACATTCCTCAGGGGTCCTGAGGTGAGGTGGGGTGGGCTGGGGTAGAATAAAAAGGCAAAAATTTAAGCCTTTGGGGGGAGGAGATTTTATATATTTTGTATATGTTTGTATGGACTTATATAGAAATGTTTTTGTATGAAGAAGGAAACACTACCCAGCTAATCCAAGCTAATGTTAGTACTTTTAAATGTATTGAATTTTTTAGAAAGAGAAGCTCCAAAATAGTTCTGATATTATCTTTCAATTTCTAAAAGATTTAAACATTTTTTAATTTGTTTTATTTTATTTTATGGACAGGAGGTCCATACTATGAATGTTGCGGGTTTTTTTTTCTTTTGTTTTTTTAAAGATGAATCTGATGATCAACTACTAAGGGTAATCACATCCAGCTAGGACAGTAATTGTCCAACAAGAAAATTGCTAAGAGATACTAAATAGGAAAAGACGGTGGCTAATATGTACTAATTTGTATAAATAGAAGGAAGATATTTTTATCTTACTTCTTAAGAAGCTCAATCTTGCAGCTTCCTGTGGTAACTAAGTGATGTGTTAAACACAAGAGCATGCCAGCTGAATTTTGAGTTTCCATGTACTCTGTGTCCTTAAATTTTGAAAGTAGTATATTTCTGTTTCTGACTAAGTTTATCAAAACCATTTCAGGAAAATACAGCTAATGTTTTCTATTTAGCTGACCCTCAAATCTTTAACTTTGAAGCTTTGAAAACTTCTGTAGCAACCACATGACTGTATGCACATGAACCTTGTAACTAACTGAAAATGAATCATGCAATTATCTTGATTTGTATTTGGTTTGTCCTTTTCTTAAAAAAAAAAAAAAAAAAAAAAAGAGCCCCAGAAATAATATTCACACCATTTTCAGTTGGAATAGGTAGGGATGGGTATTCTCCCCCTTTCACAGATGAGAAATTAAAACTCTGAGATTGGTAAAGGTCAAGTGAGAGCTAGGCCTGGGATTTTCCTGGCACTCAGCCATCTCCCTCTACTAAGCAGGAAAAGATGACCCGGATGGCACTGTTTGCCATCTTGAGACTGTCTCCTCCTCTTGTTTTGAGAAACTTACTATCACACTTACCAGCAAAACAATACAATCCACTGTCTGTTCGGTGCTGTGTTTTCTAGTTTGTACATTATTTGGCACCATTTCTCTTCTCCTTCATTCCTTTGAACTTTTTTCCCCCTTTCAACTGGCCCCTCACCTTTAAGAAGACTTGCGTTGAGAGAGGGTAAATTTTATGCATAAGATTTAGCTCCTGTTCCTAATGGATAAAACACATGAAAGAGAAAAAGAAATAACATACTTTCTTATTGCTGTATTTTTATAACTTCCTGAATTTTGGTATGCTCTCTTTTCATCCAGAACCAGGCTGGCTGTGAGTTTGGCTGTATCTCACACTGCGGCATTCATTGGCTGTGGTACAGCTGGTGTGCCCCAACTGATACCAGCTGGAACTTGCTGATGGGCAAGGCTTTCAGAAGGGAATAGCCAAGTTTATCCATTTCATGTGGCCAACAACCAAAAACATTAACCCTTCATGGGTGCAGACATTCTTAACACAATCAATGATAGATTTGGTGCAAAATATGAGAGGCCTCCTTTCATTTATTAAATAATACCTTGTAATTCAAGGGAATTTTGAACTCAGAGAATTTATTTAACTTGCCTACCTTTATGTCTTTGTCACAAAAACAAACAGTTGTATAAAGAAATAAAAAATGTGATTCATTTCTAGTAATGAAACTAAATACATTATTTAATTTAGTTTCTCTTGTCATATGCTTTGAGGCAATGGTCCCAAACTGTCATAAGATACATTAAAATTTATTTTTCATTTAATGACCATGTGTTTGAAAGCATAATGCAGAAGACAGAATGATGCTTCATGTGCTATATAAGGAAAAATGTCTGTTATAATGTTGTTACTGAATCTTACTTTCTAAATACTCTTATAGGTCCATTAGTCTGTATGTGTGTATTTTTTTTCGTTTGTTTGTTTGGTTAGTTTTTTTGCAGTTTTTGGCCGGGGCTGGGTTTGAACCCGCCACCTCTAGCATATGGGACCGGCACCCTACTCCTTTGAGCCACAGGCGCTGCCCTGTGTGTGTGTGTTTTTTTTTTAATTAATATTTTGAGAACACTTAAAAAATGTGTTCTCAAGGCTCGGCGCCTGTAGCTCAGCAGCTAGGGCGCCAGCCACTTACCCCGGAGCTGGCAGGTTCGAACCCAGCCCGGGCTTGCCAAACAACAATGACAACTACAACCAAAAAGTAGCTGGGCGTTATGGTGAGCACCTATAGTCCTAGCTACTTGGGAGGCTGAGGCAAGAGAATTGCTATGCCCAAGAGTTTGAGGTTGCTGTGAGCTGTGATGCTATGGCACTCTACCGGGGCAACATAGTGAGACTCTGTCTCCAAAAAAAAAAAAAATGTGTTCTCAATAAGTTGTCACAGCTTTCAAAGATGGCAAAAATTGCTTTTTGATATTTGGGGCCTATTCTATCAACTATGTTAAAGCTACTAAAGATAGAATGTTTTACTTTTCAATTTGCTGATTTAAACAAGTCATTTTAGATTTCAAAGTTATTTGATTCTAAAATTTTAGTTTTTAGTAAGAACCGAAGCGGTTTCAGTATTATAAAAGTAGAAAATATTGTTTTGGGCATATATATTATATATACATGTGTATGCATAGTGCATATATTGTGTATGTATATTACGTATACACATATATATATATAAATACACACACAATCATTGCTGGCTGAACAAAATTGTGTAGTAAGCACTTTGTCCTCTCTGGCTTCTTTCATCTTTTCTTTTTTGCCATTAACCCCTTTTTCTTGCTCTTGACCCTTTCCAGTGAAGTCAAGGACGATGGCTTGTTCATTTTCTAAGGTTTAGTGAATAGCAAGCTTCATGGAATCTGGGAGGTACTTCATAATTGTTTGGACTAAACTGACCTCCACTGCCTACTCTGAAGTTATTATAATTTAACTAAATTATTAATAAGATGCAGGCATTTGAATGAGTTGTCTTACCTGAGTGAATTTTAAGGAGGAGAAACCTGAAAGAAAAGAAACCTGCAGTCCCCAACTCCTGGGTCGTGGACCAGCGTTATCCATGGCCCACTAGAAATCAGGCTGCATAGCAGGATGTGAGTGGGATAGGGAGGTGGTGAGCTAAGTTTCATCTGTATTCATAGCTACTCCTGGTCACCGACATCCTCGCCTGAGCTCCTGTCTCTCAGAGCAGCAGCAGCTTTAGATTCTCATAGGAGTGATCTAGGGTGCACGTTCCTGATGAGGGCCTAGTTCCCTCCACCTTGGAAAATTTGTCTTCCATAAACTGGTCCCTAGTGTCAAAAAGGTTGGGCACCACTGGGTTAAACCATAGGAAGGAATCACTGATACTCAGTTTTAGGTATAAATGGGAGAAGTGTTCCCTCAATAATACCATATTAGCTTTCTTAAGAGAAATTAAGTGAAAATAAAACATTCTTATCTCTTCTAGACATCAGTGCCAAAGCTGTCCCATCTACATGAAGAATTTCAATTTACTTCATTAGCATGTAAGATACACTACATAGTTCAGCTTGGGCATGGTGACTCACAGCTATAATCCTAGCACTCTAGGAGGCTGACAGGGGAGGATCATTTGAAGTCGGGAGTTCAGGAGCAACCTGAACAACACAGTGAAACCCATTTCTACAAAAAACAGAAAAATAAGCCAAGCCTAGTGACATATACCTGGAGTCCCAGCTACTCAGGAGGAGCTCTTCAGCTTGGGCATTTGACGTTACAGTGAGCAGTGATGGTGCCACTACACTCTAGCCTGGGCAACACAGCAACACTCTGTCTCAAAAAAAAAAAAAAAAAAAAAGAAAAGAAAAGAAAAGAAAGAAAGAAAAAAAAAAAGAAAAATAAATAAAATATATACTAGTTTAGTATTTTAGTTTTAGCTGGAGGTAATTTGAGGAGAATATAATCAGAATGTCACTTACCAAGAAATAGCAATAATGGCCTGGCACTGTGGCTCATGCCTGCAATCCTATCTCTGGGAGGCCAGGGCAGGTGGATTGCCTGAGCTCAGGAGTTCAAGACCAGCCTGAGTAAGAGTGAAACCCTGTCTCTAAAAAAAGATAGCTGGACTTTGTGGTGGGTGCCTGTAGTCCCAGCTAAACAGGAGGTTGAGGCAAGAGAATCGCTTGAACCCAAGAGTTAGAGGTTTCTGTGAGCTATGGACACCCCAGCACTCTACCAAGGGTGACAAAGCAAGACTGTCTCAAAAAAAAAAAAAAAAAAGAAAAGAAAGAAAAGAAACAGCAATAACAAGATCCTCTTGCCATTAAAAAATTGTCAGCTTTTTTTTTTGTTGTTGTTACTGTATTTTGTTTATTTATTTTGAGATAGAGTCTCACTTTCTTGCTCTGGGATAGAGTGCTGTGGCGTCGTATCTCACAGCAACCTCAAACTCTTGGGCTCAAGTGATCCTCTTGCCTCAGCCTCCCAAGAAACTAGGACTTCAGGTGCCTGCCACAACATCTGGCTAGTTTTAGAAGCTCAGGGGCTGGGGGGGGGGGGAGGGGTTAAGGTGGGAGGTTCATTCATGCTCAGGCTGGTCTCGAACTCCTGAGCTCAATGAATCTACCCACCTCAGCCTCCCAGAGTGCTAGAATTATAGACATGAACGACCTTGCCCAGCCTGTTATTGTATTTAAAATTTGTCCTTAGTTACAAATAGCTAATTTCACAACCTTCTTTGGATTTTTTTTATTCAATTCATGCCAATAATGCCTACTCTTACAATTAATGAAACCAGCCAGTAAGTTCAGATGATATCCCGTGAGTCTATTGTTCATAAACAGATAGTCACTTAGGACAAAATATTTAATAGGTGGTAGAAAATTTAGATTGTAATCCTATATATTCTGTAAACTCTTCAAAGTGTTTTTAGATTGCCTAAGCCTTGAAAGCAACAGAGCTCTGAAAGGCACAAATGGATTAACAAGAAAGAAGACTTGCCGTGAAATTCAGAGGCAGGGAACGCTGATAGCATCGCGAATCTCATCAGAAGCTTCCATGTTCTTCATATTTCATGGTGTCCTCATAGAAGAATTAAACCACAAAATAACCAGGATTACAAATGCAGCATTTTTTAAGAAGGGGATTTACCTTATACTGAGGGCAGCCAAAGGGCGGGGAGAGGGGGGGAATAGGGGCTGCATTGAAGAGATGTTCTTATTGTGCTGTTACTGCTTCAGCTCATACTTAGATCTAAGTGCTCATGACTCTCACATGTCTAGAACACCCATTTTTATTAGTGTTGTATTGAGACTGTATTATACATACTATTATTCGCACGATTGAATGGGTCGTTGTTTTTTGCAAAGTACAGCTTTTAGTCTTTATGTTGCCATTTGAAGTCTGATCATTTTTGTTTTGATGTGTCGACCTGCAACACTGAGGGAAAGAGAGAGCTGCAGAAATACCTGTTCTGTGAATCAAGTAATGCTATAAACATGCTGTAGAGCTCAAGAGCCTCATTACATTAGCCTTTACTTAAACAATTAATTTAAACGAATTATTCTACTCAAAAAATGCCTTCTAGATACTAAACCTTTGCATTAAGCATCAGATCTGGTGTCCCTAGGGGGTGCTTTGATTCCTTCCTGGTATTTATTAAGTCCCAGTAATTGGGTGGTACGCTGTGGTACCGTTGTGTACTGCTTGTCAGGTATAAATTATTCGGAGCTATAACCACAGATTTGCCCTTTGGTTATTGGGACAATTTTGTATTGCAGATATATTGATAGAGCATTTTTTCAACTCTGTGTAGATATCGATTTACTGTGTTTAAGACCAATTCTGGGTGTGTGTGTGTGAGAGAGAGAGCGCGCGAATGTACGTGCATGTCACCACTTACATGTTTTGGTATAGATGCATTTGTGTACAGTTTTTTCCTACCTTAGAAGCCATAAAACCAAGAAATAGGTGTTACTCTTATTTAAAAAAAAAAAAAAGTTAACTCAACTACAAAATATTAATACCATTAACTGGAGAAATCGAGCTTTGGAATCATTAATTTGGCATCTCCTGAATATGATGTAATTTGCGAGTGAAATTCTCACCAAATGAAAACGCTTCCCCTTATTTTCCCCTTATTTTGCAGCTCTTTTTCTGCTCTCCCCTATGTTGCAGGTTTGTAATGTTTGAGCACAATTCCTGGGTGAATTTCCTATTTGCCTCTGTGCCTGTTATTTGTAGCAGAGAACTGTGCCTGGTCAGCAGCTCTAGACCTGGGGCCCGTGGACACTATATGCTGGGCTTCAGTGGAAAGAGAGATCTGCTTAATTTTGTCCCAGGTGAAGGAGTCCAGCGGTTCCTAGCCTGGACTACTGGAAGGTTCCCACATCCACTTTTTCCCATTAGTTGAGATGACTTGCAGTAGAAATTGTCCAGTGAGTGTTAAGAACTTATTGAAAGATACCTTAGTTTTATAGTTTTGTTGTTAGGGCAAAAAGTGAGAATTCTTACTTCCATGTTAAATGAAAATAAATGCTGATTTAATATTTGTATTCTTAGATGCTTAGCAAACCAGAATCAATAGTTAGTTTGGAAAACTTTCCCACAAATCCACGAATTTTGGAACTGTGAAGTTGGGTTGGTTAAAAAGTCAAGCTCTTTTAAATTCTTAGGTGAGACTGCCATGAATTACAAGCCTAAACATCTAAACTTTCACTTTCGAAATTTTAACTGTGGCCAGTTATAAACCACTTTTTAAACAAAGCTATTGCTGAGGGGCAGCACTCAGTGAGTAGGGCGCAGGACAAACTGCAAAAAAAATAGCCAGGCCTTGTGGCGGGCGCCTATAGTCCCAGCTACTCAGGAGGCTGACGCAAGAGAATCACTTAAGCCTAAGGGCTGGAGGTTGCTGTGAGCTGTGATGCCAGAGCAGTCTACCGAGGGCGATAAAGTGAGACTCTGTCTCAAAAAAAAAAAAAGCTATTGCTTTTTAAATAAAGGAAATAATAAAGGAATTATTTAATAATTCCTTTAAGAATAAATTTCCTTTTTAAATAAAGGAAAGGAATACAAAATTCCATGGACAGGTAGCATCTGAATACTTGCCTGTGTTTTCTTGCTTGGCTCTTTAAATCATTTATAATATTATGATCGTAAAGACTACATTATTGTATTAGTCATTTGGGTAATCTAAAGTTAAAAGTTAATATTTGTTACATATCTTGAATAAAAGACAAGAAACCGGAAAAAAAGAAAAAAGATACATTATAAATATCACTGATATTTATGCTAAAACATTTTTGTTATGCAATGATAAATATATATTTGACAGTTCCAAAATTGAGAGATGAATGGGAAGATAGTACATCTATAATCGCTATTTCTCAAGCCAGTAAATTCAGCATGACTATAAAAGATTAAATAGAGTTTATTCATGTTTTTCCATTTTATTTTACTGATTAAAGCAGGCATTTTAATATACTGATTGGAAAATCTAAGTATGTATATATCACCTTCCAATGCATTACTGTTGAAGTTTGTTAAATTGTCTTTTTGAAAAAAAAAAAAATGCTTGGAAAGATTGAGCCATATCAATAGCACTTCATTTTTTCTAAACAAAGTCAAAATTATCTTTGGATGATCACCTGAATATTTTATTTAGATCTTTTAAAGAATGAACAGTGTTAACTAGAGAAGATACCTGCTTTAAATCTTTTTCAATTTCTTCTACTTTGCTTTATTTTTATCTCATAATTTCACAATATTCTCACTTTTGGCAAGGCTCAATGCACCTTAAGAATTTTTAACAAGTGGTAAAGAACTTAAGACAGATTCTGTTAGAATCAAAGGAAGATAAAAAATGTAATTTGGCTTGGCACGTGTAGTTCAGCGGCTAGGTGCCAGCCACATATACCAGAGCTGTGGGTTCAAATCCAGCCCGGGGCCTGCCAAACAACAATGACAGCTACAACAAAACTTGCTGGGTATTGTGGTGGGTGCCTGTAGTCCCAGCTACTTGGGAGGCTGAGGCAAGAGAATTGCTTAAGCCCAAGAATTAGAGGTTGCTGTGAGCTGTGACACCACAGTACTCTACGAGGATGACATAATGAGACTTTCTCAAAAAAAAAAAAAATTAATAATTTGACTAGGGTGGAAGAAATAGCGACAACCTCTAACCCTGTAACGTTTTGTTTTATTTGTTAATAATCAGAGAAAAATAATATTCATGGAATGCTCTGGGTCCAGAAAGAACCACAGGGGTAGCAGTTGGCAGTCCTACATTTGGATATAGACTTTTTGTATTAGATATTTCTGGAACTTAGAGTGTTAACTACTCCGAGTTTATGAGAAATTAGAAGGAATGTCAATCCCCACCACATTTTCAGCTAATATAATGATAGCTATAACTTTGGTTCATGTATAAGGAGGACAAAGATTAAAAAAAAAAAAAAAGTCAGGCAGCACCTGTGGCTCAGTCGGTAAGGCGCCATCCCCATATACCAGGGGTAGCGGGTTCAAACCCAGCCCTGGCCAAACTGCAACAAAAAAATAGCCGGGTGTTGTGGCGGGCACCTGTAGTCCCAGCTACTCGGGAGACTGAGGCAAGAGAATCGCTTAAGCCCAGGAGTTGGAGGTTGCCTTGAGCTGTGTGATGCCATGGCACTCTACCGAGGGCCATGAAGTGAAACTCTTGTCTCTACAAAAAAAAAAAAAAAGTGATTCTTTAACATTTTAGAATGTTTGGTGAACATTTGGAAAATTAAAAGAGTAAAAGAAGGAAAGAATATAAATACAATATTGCTATTAGTACTACTAATTACTATTAGCAATATTAGTAATAGTAATATTAGCATTAGTACTAATAGTAATATTTTATATTAATAGTAATATTAATATTAGTACTAATAGTAATATTGATATAATAATAGTAGTATTAGTACTAATAGTACTATTTTATATTCTTTCCTTCTATTACTCTTTAATACTAGTTATATTATTAGTAATATTTCTAATATTAGTAATATTAGTATTAGTACTAATAGTAATATTGTATATTCATAGTAATATTAGTGTTAGTACTAATATTATTAATACTAATAGTATGCCCTTGACTTTTAGCCTTATTAACTGATAATACTTTCATAGGGCAGAAGCAAGAAATAGAAGAGAAAACCTTCTAAATCTATAGATTATAGGCCGGCGCAGTGGCTCACGCCTGTAATCCTAGCACTCTGGGAGGCCAAGGCGGGTGAATTGCTTGAGCTCAGAGTTGGAGACCAACCTGAGCAAGAGCGAGGCCCCATCTCTACTAAATAGAAAAAACTAACAAAGTGGTGTGACAGGTGATTATGCTCCCATCTATTTGGGATGCTGAGGCAAGAGGCTTTCTTGACCCCAAGAGTTTGAGGGTGCTATGAGCTATGATGACACCATAGCACTCTACCCGGGACAACAAAACAAAACACTGTCTCTAAATTAATCAATCAATAGGTTATAGAAAAGTCTACCTGAATGGCTTAGCAGACCTAAGTCATCCTGCCAGAATAACCAATCTAAACTAAATTGTAATGCTTTTGTCCTGACACTAGACATACACAGAAAAGTGTCATTTTAAGTTCAAGTCAGCTCTATTTGACATAAATAGAGGCCATTTGGAGACAGTGATTGTTCACCAAATTAGATTAGCCACCTTGTCTGTTTGCATGGAGCCTTGTCATAGGATTAAATACTTACCTGCATGCTGTTACTTTCATAGTTCATTTGCATTTTATTTGCATAGCTCTAAATTAAATTAGAATGATAGATTCCAGCATTAGTTGATCATGCTTGTCTTTTATTTTGTAAGAAAACTTCCACATGGGATCATTTGACTGCAGCTAACTGGCGCTCTTTTTCACAATATTTGTAGCAACGCTTCTGACCTCTGGGACTACGGCAACAGTAGCCCTGCTGCGAGATGGCATCGAACTGGTTGTTGCCAGTGTTGGGGACAGCCGGGCTATTCTGTGTAGAAAAGGAAAACCCATGAAGTTGACCACTGACCATACTCCAGAAAGAAAAGATGAAAAAGAAAGGTACTACTGCCGCTGATGAGACATTCTAGGGGAATGGTGTTCATGATACAATTCAAATCGTGCATTTTAAAGGGAGGCCATGCTTAAGTTAAACAGTGACTTGTTTTTCTACAGATCACATCATTGTCTTTTAATTTTCTCCTGACCAGGATCAAGAAATGTGGTGGTTTTGTGGCTTGGAATAGTTTGGGGCAGCCTCATGTAAATGGCAGACTTGCCATGACAAGGAGCATTGGGGATTTGGACCTTAAAACCAGTGGCGTGATAGCAGAACCTGAAACAAAGAGGATCAAGGTAAGAAAGGCCCCGTAAACACTACTTGATACATATGCAGGTGATAACTTTGGGTGTGTCTCTAGCTGCAAGCTTTCTTGGAAGCCTTAACTGAAGTCCAAAATGATTTTTAAAGTAAAGTTATTTATGAAAGGATAAATAAACTTTTCAGATAAAATAGGTGCTGTTTTTCTAGCTAATATATGAAGAAGTCTTTGGTTTTTGTTAAACCTCAGCTGTGGAATTCTCCTGGTAGAACGTCTCTGCTGTAACCTTGCCTGCACGTGGCCATCCATCTCCGATTAGAAGCTGGCCCTGACTTCCCTTCTCTGCCAAGCTAAACAATCGCCTGCCTCTATTTCTGTGGCATCTTTGCATGCTACTGATCCGTGCCCCCATTACCCTAAACTGCCCCAAACACACACCCAGCCTGTCAGCTGTCACTTCCTTCTCTGAAGCCTCCAACTCAATTATCATACTCACTTCCCCAATACTGGCAGCAAACCTGTTCATTTCATCTAACAAATACTTACTCCAGGTTTACTACATGCTAAACTCCTTTCAAAACTGGAGACCACTATCCTCATTTTACAAGGAAAACAAATCTAAAGCATACAGAGGTCAGTTTAGCTTTGCTCACTCAGCCAGATAAGCGAGGAACGATTCAAAGGTTTTTCTAGTCCCAGAGGTAGCACTTTTAACTATGGCACTGTGCTGCCTCTCAGCACTCAGCAATCTGAGGGTTAGCCTTTGTGGTGAGCACAAAATGTTGCTACCTTTACCCTATCTATAGACTTCATATTTTCACTGTTGGCCTACAAACTCTTGCATAGATGACCACTCAGCAAAACAGATAAAAATCTTTGAATTAGCAAGGTTATTCTAAGGTAGAGACCCCTGTATAAGCATGTGCATCTGGTTCTAACTGCAGCTACAGCACGCTGATGACAGCTTCCTGGTCCTCACCACAGATGGAATTAACTTCATGGTGAACAGTCAAGAGATTTGTAACTTTGTCAATCAGTGCCACGATCCCAACGAAGCAGCCCATGCAGTGATTGAACAGGTGACACAGCAGAACTGCTAGAAGTGTCTGGGGCGGGGGTGTAAACGTCAGCCTCCAGCATGGGGTCTTGGCACAGCCTGGAGTGGCTACCACGAGCTGAGATTTCTTTGAAGTCTTGTGATTTAGCTGGATAATGTTATACTTGATTCTGTAATGTTTCCAAATAGAAGATTTTTACAATTCCCTCAAGTAGTTAGTAAAACTAACATGCCAAGGAAATGTCCCATTTGTTTTTTTACCTTGTACACTCCTTGAAATGACAGTAACAGGAATAGTAAATTATAATAATCATAAACAATGTGTCACTATGTGTCAGACACTATTCAATATTAACTCATCTAATCATCACAATAACCGTATAAGGTTGGAGATATTCTCATCCCTTTACATAGATGAGGAAAACTAAGGTCCAGAGGCAGCAAAGTTAAGTAATTCCTGAAGGTCACAAGATTATTAAGTTGTAGAACTGGGCTCAGACTCACAGAACTGGCTCGCTTAGCTTTGCGCACTCAGCCAGATAAGCCAGGAACGATTCAAAGGTTTTTCCAGTCCCAGAGGTAGCACTCCTTAACTATGGCACTGTGCTGCCTCTCAGCACTCAGCAATCTGAGGGTTAGCCTCTGTGGTGAGCAGGTTTCATTCCATTAAACCAAACTGTTCCAAGTAAATAGGCAGTTTGAGGAACACTATAGCATAGTCATTATCTGTTTATTAAAAATAAATATGTGAAAAAGACAAACCAAAACAATAGAAAGGTATATGGATGAGGTTGTGTGTTACTTACAGCTAAAATTGAAAGCTGGATGATATCCAGTGAAGAAAATGTAAAATTTGCTTTGAATTGTTTAATATTCTCTTTTGGTTAATTGTTGTTTGTTTGTTTGTTTTTTTGAGACAGAGCCTCAAACTATCGTGCCCTGGGTAGAGTGCCATGGCATCATAGCTCATAGCAACCTCTGACTCCTGGGCTTAAGCGATTCTCTTGCCTCAGCCTCCCAAGTAGCTGGGACTACAGCACCCGCCACAACGCCCAGCTATTTCTTTTGCTTAATTGTTTTAAGTTATAGCTGTTACTGATCAGCAGAGCCATGCTTTAATTCAACAACTAATTTTGCATTTCTCAAATTAAAACAAAATACCTTACTTTAAAAGTATTATTGGCATGAAAATAGATGGACCAGCATACTCATAATGCTTGAATTATTTACTTGGTTACTGCCTTAAACAGTGCCAAACAGGGTCCTCATAAAATGCAGGAAAGGAGCCCCTTGCCCCAGATGACCTCATCCTTCCTAATTGCAACTGCTTGTCTTACAGAAAAGTGTGTTCCAGTTCACAAAAGCAATGATATTTGTAATGAGTACATAGTATGTCATCTTATTTGTGGAATACATTCCTGTAGTCAGCACATTTAGTTTATGTTCACAATAATAAACATTCTTTTTTTTTTTTTTTTTGAGACAGAGTCTCACTTTGTCATCTTGGGTAGAGTGCCATAGCGTCATTGCTCACAGCAACCTCAAACTCTTGTCCTCAGGCAATCCTCTTGCCTCAGCCTCCCCAGTAGCTGGGACCACAGTTACCCGCTACCACACCTGGATATTATTTTAGAGATGGGGTCTCACTCTTGCTCAGGCTAGGCTCCAACTCCTGAACTCAGACGATTCACCTGCCTCGGCCTCCCAGAGTACTAGGGTTACAGGTGTGAACCCCTGTGCCTGGCCTTTATAATAAGCATTCTGATAATTGTGTGAATCTATTTCCTTCAAATATTATTTTCTTACGTTAAATTCTAAAAAGTAAAATTTCTGGATGAAAGGATATACAGTATTCTAGAGCTTTTAATAAGTTTGCCATGGGCAGCACCCGTAGCTCAGTGGGTACGTCGCCAGCCACATATACCAAAGCTGGCGGGTTAGAACCCGGCTTGGACCAGCTAAAAAAACAATGACAACTGCAACCAAAAAGTAGCTGGATGTTGTGACAGGTGCCTGTAGTCCCAGCTACTTAGGAGGTTGAGGCAAGAGAATCACTTAACCCCAGGAGTCTGAGTTTGCCCTGAGCTACTCTACCCAGGGCAACAGTTTAAGACTCTGTCTCAAAAAAAAAAAAAAAAAAAAAGTTTGCCACATTGCCTTCCAGAAATATATACTAATTTACACTTTAACTCGCACATTCTTTTTTGTTTGTTTATTGAGACAGGGTCTTGCTCTGTCACACACCTGGAATGCAGTAGTTTGATTACAGCTCACTGCAACCTCAAACTCCTGGGCTCGAGCCATTGTCATGCCTCAGCCTCCCAAGTAGCTAGAACTATAGACGCTCACCATGACACTTGGCTGATTTAAAAAAATTTTTTTGTAGCGAGGGGGGTCTTGCTATGTTGCCCAGGCTGGTCTCAAACTCCTGGCCTCGGCTTCAAGCAATCCTCCCCCCACCTCAGCCTCCCAAAGTGCTGGGAGTTACAGGTGTGAATCACCATGCCTGGCCTGCCATATTCATAGTTCGTGTTGCTCCAGATTCTTATAAGTATTTTTCTTTGCCAATTTTGATAGATGGAAAAATCAAATTTTATTGTTGAAATTTGTTATCTTTTTTCTTTGCATTTCTTTTTTTTGCAGGAGTTAAGATGAGGATACATACAATTAGGTTACATTACTTGTGTTTGTAAGGTAAAGTCCAAAGTCTGAGTTTCAGTGAGTCCTGCACCCAGGAAGTGTTCCATTATACCCAGCAAGTGGAAATTTACTGAGTCCCCCTCTTCCCCTTACTTGAATTTGTGTTTTTCTCTCATGTGGGCCTGTGGTTGTTGATTTACTGTTTTCAGATTAGTAACTGAGTACATGGGATGCTTTTCCATTCTTGAGATACTTTCTTTTTCTTTTTTTTTTTTTTGTCAAGCTGTTTCCCTGAGTAGAGTATCATGGTGTCACAGCTCACAGCAACCTCAAATTCTTGGGCCTAAGCCATTCTCTTGCTTCAGCCTCCCTCAGATATTTTTATCAACTCTTTTCTGAGCAGCGTTGGTCTCAGGCTGTGAGATCTTTTGAAATACCTTTTTTTTTTTTTTTTTTTTTTTAAATTAAATAATAGATTTTTATATTAATGCTATAATTGGGCACCATACACTGTTTTTATAGACCGTTTGACACATAATAATCACACTGGGTACTTTTATTTTTTTTTTGGCTGGGGC
>CAUYPK010075542.1:0-24022 GCA_963574355.1 Loris lydekkerianus
ACCTGCCATTTGATCCTACAATTCCTCTACTAGGTATATATCCAGAAGACCAAAAATCACATTATAACAAAGATATTTGTACCAGAATGTTTATTGCAGCCTGATTCATAATTGCTAAATCATGGAAGAAGCCCAAGTGCCCATTGACCCACAAATGGATTAATCAATTGTGGTATATGTACACCATGGAATATTATACAGCCTTAAAGAAAGATAGAGACTTTACCTCTTTCATGTTTACATGGATGGAGCTGGAGCATATTCTTCTTAGCAAAATATCTCAAGAATGGAAGAAAAAGTATCCAATGTACTCAGCCCTACTCTGAAACTAATTTATATCTTTCATATGAAAGCTATAATCCAATTATAACCTAAGAATATGGAGAAAGGGGAAAGGAAGGGGAGGGGAGGGAGGAAGGTGGGTGGAGGGAGGATAATTGGTGGGACCACACCTACAGTGCATCTTACAAGGGAACATGTGAAACTTACTAAGTGTAGAATATAAATGTCTTAACAAAATAACTAAGAAAATGCAGTGAAGGCTATGTTAACCAGTGTGATGAAAATATTTCAAATTTTATATAAATGCAGTGTATGGTGCCATGATTGCATTAATGTACACAGCTATGATTTAATTAAAAAGAAAAAGAGAGAGAGAGAAAGAAAAGAACCTAGAAGGGGAGAAGGAAGCAGTATTTCTGCCCTGTGGGGACCAGGACAGGTAGAGGGAGAATGGAGAGCTCTGAGGCTGGACAGGGACACAGCAACCAGAGCAGGAAAGGGCAGAATGATAGTGAGGGCCCTTTCCAAGTCATACTGAGCCCTGGTGACTTGGGGAATATCTGTTGCTTTAATGCATCTATAATGGATTTAAGTAGGATTCTCTACTTGCCACCCTCCCCATGGGCTGCAGGGAAGTCACAGCCTGTCTCAGAGTTGTGAGGCTTTCCTGGGCAAGAGGAATTTCTAGAGGAGTGCAGGGGTTTCACCTCTGACCCATTTCATCATTCTCTGAAGCCACATTGGCCTAGAATGTTAAAATTGCTTGGACCCCTGCTTCTAACAATGTGCCATTAACATATGGTTAGTTTGTATAGCAAACTTCTCTGAAAAGTTTTGAGAGTTTGGAGATGAGGGAGAATTATAATAAATAAACTAGTCTGACAAGCAAACAAAACAAAGGAGGGGAAGCCTAAGCAGGAAACTGCTTGAAACCTCAGCCTCTCTGTCAGGAGCAGCTGTTTTGGTCAAGGCACTCTTCCACACGACCTGACCTGATAGAGTTTTGCTCTCTTTTACCTCATTGACCTTTCCCCTAGTCTTCTCACAGCATCCAACCCCCACTTGCTTTGATCTCAGCCAGCAGCTGGAAGGGAACAGGTGGAGAAGGAAAGGGTGTGACAGAGCACAGCCCTTGAAAGGCTCTTTACAGAACAAAGGGAGGCAGCAGGATGGTGATGCCCCTGAGATTAGAAGTGACAGAAGGATGTCCCACTCCAGGGTCTGGCAGGTGCTCAGAGACTTGTGAGGGCTGTGGCCTTGGAGGAGAGGCTGGGTGCTAGAGCAAGGGCCAGCACTGGGTCCTAGGGGGCTGAAATGGATGGGGGCGGGGGGTGGGGTGGAATATGACAACTATGCACCTCTCTCCTTGCTTCTTTTCTTCTGCAGGTGCCTCCCACTGACTGGGCCCAACTGGAAGGCACAGGGCAGGGGAGCTGGTAGTGTCCTCCCCGAGGTCAGCATCCCTGGGCACAGAGCAAGTGGGGGGGGGGGGATAGTAGTAACAGCCAGCACATTTACTATACAGGGAAATGTTACTGCCCCTTTGTTAAAGCTTCTCTCATTCAGACTAGTTTATATATCAGTGTTCTTTGCATCATCAAAATTTCATTGTGCATGTTTTTTTTTTCCCAAACTAAACAGCAGCTCTCTCCCTAAGAGGTATTTTGCTATTTGCCTGGAGCAATTAGCTCAGACTCTAGTAATGTCAAAAATATTTGTTCCTTCATGCTTGATAAGGTTTATTCTATAGGATTTGTCTATAGAATCTTTTATCTGCATCTATTTTCAAATGATCTTGTTGAAAACCACCTCTCCACACTCACACACACACACACACACACACACACACACACTCCCAGGCTGTCTAGCTACTCGACACACAGCTAGTAGTGTTCTCTGTTCTTGACTTTGTTTATTAATATGGGGGTGGAGAAGAGAAAGGAGAACATGTAATACTGATAATTATGTTCGATAAACTACTGAGTGTTTGGTGGTGAATATTCTCTGGTGTTTCTCCCTGGAAAAATGTCTTTACCCTTGTTCAGGTGGTCAGAACAGCCCCTGCTCCAGGCAGCGTGCAGCCCTCAGGACTGTGCTTGCCATAAAACACATTGGTGGGTATTCAAAGGGGTGTGAGAGGATTGTTGTCACCTATTTATGGAATATGGGCTTCTCTAATACCAGAAGAATAAAGTAAAATGGAAAAGGAAAATGGGCAACTGCTGTGACTTTTTTTTTTTTTTAAGAAGGGCCAGGAATATGTATTTTTTGATCTCCTCTGATGACCCTTGGGAATGATACAGTCTGCAGGTTTTAAACTGCATTGTAACTGTCTCTATAAACAAATTTCTCGCTTGTGACTTAGAAGGCAAGCCACCCAGTAACTCAGTAATGCCGGAGGAGCAAAGTTCAGTCCTGTGGTAGTAAGGCTGATGCTAAACATTAAGCATTTGATGGCAGTTCCTTGAAGGATTAGTGGAGAAAAATTGCATATATTCTTTTTGGAGACATAAGTACACCCTATCTTGGCACCTGAGATCATTTCCCTGAGCACGCAGGCCCTGCTTATCTTTGCCTACTAATCTTTCCACCCATTATGTATCTTCCCAATAAAAGGACTCTGCAAAAAGTGCTGGAGGCTTACCCTGCATCTATGGGAAGCTCATCTCTTGCAGTTTGTACTCTCAATCCATGTCTCATGCGATCATTTATGCGGTCACACAGTTCTGACTCCCTGGCTAAGGTTTTCATGTCATATAGTGGGAATACTGATGCCTGTCTCTTTACCATTCAACAGAGATATTATTAGATTAAATTGAAATAGCTAAAATAAATGCAGTTTTCTACCATGAATATCATATAAGAATGTAATTGTTCTCATATTTATCACATTAATCTAATCCAGAGTTGGCATGACAAACTACTACTATAATACACCTGATGTGAAGTACTGCTATTCTCATAGGGGTCATAACTATCAATGTTCACCTGAAATCCGTATTTACAAATTATGATAAGCATGAAGGATGGGTTGATAAAGAAATGAAATATTACATTAAAAAAATTTTAAGTCAAATAGTTGCCTTAATGTTTAATGTATAGTATACCAAATATCTATAGTATACCAAATATCTAAACTCCATACTAAGCCCATCTGTTATCAAGTATCCAGATTTACAAGTGGCCTACAGTTTTGTTTATTGTTTTGTTTTGCTTTGACTAAGTGATTCATCCTTCATACAGACCTATAGAAAGAGTTACAAAATAAGATAAATCAAAGATTAAAATTTCTCCCCCTAAGAAAAAAAAACAAATTTCAATGACCCTTACATATTTTTATAGTCCTCTACCTTAACTAACACCTGGACCCTTTGAGTTGTTTCCCAGAAATGGTGGGTTTTCCTCACAACAAAGGAGCTGAGACTAGAAGGCCTCTGAGCTAACTTCCTGATGCTAAGACTCACCATCTCCACAACCTGCCCCAAATGCTCCCTGACCCCCACAGCACAGGCACCTCCTTTAAAAGCCCATGATTGAAGGCAGATTTGATTTGAGGCAGCTTCTCCCGTACTTCTGTCTCTAGTGATGTTGTGGCTTTCTCGCCTATAGGACACCTACAACCTGCTGCATTTGTTTGGCACTTGGCAAGTTATTCATTCTCTGTTGTGTCAGTTTTTTCGTCTGTAAAATGGGGGCATTGATAGTCCCTAGTACAGGGTGTTTGAGAGGATTACATTAGTTAACAGATAAAAAGCACTTTGAACAGTGCTATCACTATTTGTTAGTTTGAAGAGTTGGGATACTTTACGCTTATACTTAGTATGTAAAAAAATCTTCTGGGAGACTAGTCACTTTCCATCAAGCTCCCTTCCAGGTGGTGACTCAGGGATGCAGAGATGTTGCATCCTGTGGGTCCCTCATCTTATGAGAGAGAAGAGTGAGTGTGTGTTCTCACAGAGGGGAGAATATGAGGGAGCATTCATCCCAGGGTCCCTGTTCCTATTTCCAAGTTCTGTACATTTTCAAGAAATGGCAAATGTAACCTACATGGCCTTGGGCTTGTCACGATTAAACTGTAGGACTGGGGAGCTCAGTTTTTCTTGGTAGATATTCAGTGCTCTTGCATAAAGAGGAACTTGGTGTATAGATTCTGGACCCAATCAGAAGAAGGATAATTTATCCTCCATCTCACTGTAACAGAAAGTTCCAATCTGGAAGGCAACAGCAGTCCTCAGAGCAGAAACTGCTCATCTTGGTGGAAAGAGGATATATCCAGAGACAAGGGCACGTAGATAAGAGACCCTGAGACACAGGGGCTTTTGGAAGCTCACATCCAGGCTAAACAAAGCCTTCCTTGGAAATCAAGACAGACTTGCTACTTTCAAATTTGACTATAAGCAGATGTGAGCAGTGGCTAATCAGAGCACAGAATCCAGAAGCAGTTATCTCAGCATGGGAAGGTCTAGAGACATACCATAAGCAACCGAGACTAGCTCACTTCTGTTTCTTTAGTCACAGGCTAAATATCAGAGAAAAGAAACTGGAAATGTATTGGGCATTTACAGTATCACCAGCGCAATCCATGTGAAAAATCCCTTATCCTCACAGCAACTTAGGAGTTAGGTCCTGCTTTGGTTCAACATGGAAGCAGACAGAGGTTACCCAGCTCACCTTCAGTCTCGAGCAAATTTGGATATGATGTAAACCTTCTGAGAATGGTGGCTCCACGGCCTCACAGCATCCTCTGCTGTCTTGGTCAGTGAGGCCTCAGAAAGGGTTGGGGCTGGGGCTGGAGGGGCCCTGTGAGAATATTTAGTTGAGGCTCTGGCCTGGTGAGATTCACTAGTCTGAAGTTTAACTGATGCACCAAAGACAGGTATAGATTATTAGCACGATTATAAAAAGAATTTATTATAAATTAAGTGTATATTATCGTTGTTTCCCCACCCCTGAAGAGAGTCTTAAGACTCTTATAGTCAGAAGCATTTTCCTTCAACTGGACTCGGAATCTCTCACTCGTGATCCAGCCTATGATATTCTCATGGCACCCTAAATAAAGCTCCAGGAACTTTCACATTAACAGCTCCTCCAGCCTGGGAGAAACTAACATATCCCCACTACAGTGCACAAAGAAATGTCCTCTGTACCCTGAATGGTATGGCCTCTTCCTAAAAGTCTCATTTTCTATCTAAGAACAAATGAGAGAGCAATTTAGATCCAGCGTTAAACGCCATCTAATCCCCTCCCAGGCTGGGGTGGAGGGGTTTGACCAGTAGCAGCCTGTGTTTGTCAGGAGTTTCAGGCAAGTCTGGGCTTGTGTGGCCATTTATAGAGCAGGCTGCCAGGTGCCTATTTATGTGACAGAACAAGGGGTCTCCTGGGCCAAAGCATGCCCAAGAGAAGGAGCTCTGTGCTCAAGGATGATGCTAGCTGGTGGGCAGGAAGACTGGGCATAGCAGGGCCCTTAGCCTCACCATGTCCTCCTGCTTGGCTCTGTGAACTTGGTCCTCTCTCACCCCCGGGAGTGGTGTGAACATAGCCAGGAAGAGCAGATTTCCCCCAAATAAAGGTGAATTTGGTACCTATACAGTGAGGATTGGTCCCAAATTGGCCTGTCTGATTTGATGCCTTGAGGACTCCAGGATATTCCATAAGCAGCACCAGCAATATCAGAGGCTTTGGGCTTACAGTGGAGACCTCAGTGGGCAGACCAGAGCTGACACAGTGGACGTGGGCAAGAGCAGGCAGCAGTGGTTTGGGCTGTGCTGGGAGGTGGTTTTCTGGTGACTTTATGGGGGCACATGTTTGATATTAGAGGCTTTGGTGGCAATGACTCCCCCTGTGAGAAGAGAAAAATAGTGACTGGAGGTGGAGTGAAAAACCAGGGTATGATATTTATTCTGTCATTGCAATCCTGATTTTTACCTCACAGTTGGGTCTAAATCCACATGATGAAGGAATATTTTTTCTCCCTTGGCTCTGAGCGACAGCAGAACTCTCATGATACTGGGCTGCAAGGAGCCTAGAAAAACTCCCTTGGTAATCCCTTCTGCAGTAATTAGGGCAAGAACAAGACTATGGATGTCCCATGCACGGCAATAATTCAGTTTACTTAGGTTGGGTCATTTATCATCCCCTTCAGCCAACCTTGTTTAAGTACATGGTCCACATCTATTTGGGAGAATGACCAAGACATTGGCCTTTGAGTGCAACAATTCTTCATAGAGCCGTCTTCCCTAATATTGCAGGTGTCTGGTATCCCTGGCTACTGCCCATCATGTGCTAGTAGCTCCCCTGGTCTCTAGTCTTGTGTTTTCAGAAGCCCCCAGATTAGGAGCCCCTTGCTGAAGACTGTGACAAGGCAGTCCCCCAGATGGCCAGACTGCTTCCTTAAGAAGAAGCCTCTCAAACATCCTAGGACATTAAGGCACAGCTTTCTGGGGTCTCAATCTCCTAAAGTAATTTACCAAAATACTCCCTTTAATTATATGTATCCTATGTTTAACTTGGGAGGTTCTGGAAAATGAAGTTCATCTATCTCACCACATTTCGTGCAGCCCCTTTGAGCCTGGCTGCCCAGATAACCCACTTAGAGTTGTAGCTCCAGGGGCAGTTGTACCTATCACCCAGAAAGTGCGTCCTGGCTCATTTTCTGCTTATGCCAATCCTGCGTGTGAATTCATGAATCCATAGCATTTTGCTTCATTTTTGATTGAGGGCCAAACTTAACTCCTTTTAAGAGCGGAACATTTCAAAAGTCATGTCTTTATCCTTTGTTCTCCTTTGCTTCCTCCCTCGGACTCTTTCTCCTTTGTTCTCAGCCCATTTGTCAAATACGTATAAACAGTTTACTCAACGTTCAGATCAATGAAATGCTGAATATTTGATTTTATAGGCTGGTATATTAATTGGATGCTATCTGCAGCTGTGCCTAGAGGGCCTGCATCAATGATTCTGAAGGCGCGTTTGTCACAAGAGCTCTCATTTCTCTCAGTGCTTGTCCTCCTTTGGTGACTCCCAGTCCCTATGGGATAGAAGTTGGAATTCTCTGTCTTGACACTCAAGCCATTTATGTAAGTCTCACCATTTTGTCATCATACTCTCCAAGATTCCCTCCTGTTCACCACCTACGCTAAAAACGATGAATATACAAGTAGCAGTGGCTTTTTCAGAATCACAGGAAAAACCTCTTAGAGATACACACCCAGTTATCTGGGAGACTCCTGGAGGCCACATGGACTTCCTGACATATCTGGGAAACACAATATGATGTGCTGTCCCTAGCCCGGCTCACAGTTCTGAGCTTACAGATGCAATGTGTACCCATGTACAACTGACATCATGCTGGCTCTTTGTTAATCTGCCCCCTCTGTTACCACAGCAGCCTGTACCTGGTCATAAACCAGGAGGACCTCACATGTTGGTATTTGTTTCTGGGCTATCATGTAATTATCTGATTTTTCTCTCTCCTCATCCCTTCAAATGTCATGGTTTACAGTCCTTGGAAGCCTCATCGGAACAAGGACGTGGAGAAAACCACATCATCTGACCATGGTGGAGTTCCAGGATTTCTTCTAGTTTTAAACAACTACAAAATAGGCAGAATTATAGGCAGAAGAGTTTTCATTCATAGGATCATGGGCAGTGCAGGGATGCTGATCTCTGAGAGGAGGAAATGAATGAAGTGAGCCCTACAGTTGCTTCCCCTTATGTATGGAGAGTTTTCAGGCTGAAGTTCAAGAACAGAGCATTCAGAGTTTGGCAGTTTGAATGAATTAAAGAGACAGAGACAAGAGTTTGGGAAGGTAGTCAAATAGCTAGAATATCCAGAGCAAAATATCAGAGAGGAGGGAGCTTCACAGAGAGTGCTCCAGAGACCTGCAGTAGGGTCCCCACTGGATGACAGCTGATCTGTGCCTGTGTACAAGGAAACTACCTGGGGCTGGGAAAAGAACGATCCAGGAGGACTAAGTAAAACAATCCCTGTAGATCACATGAGCCTGGGAATAATTTGTGTTCCCACCCATTAAAATGGAAAGACCTCATAGTACATGTGGTATTAAGTGGCCATTTCAGAGGCTGTTATCTCAGTAGTGGGACCAAACTACCTCTAGATCTCTTTTAACTAAGTAACATTAAAAGCAAACCTTGGAAGGATTAAATTGCTCCTCAGGAAAAAAAGTCCAACAATTTATGAAGAAATACAATAGAATCCAGCAACCAAGCATAAACTATTCAGCAGCCAATTAAAAATTATGAAGAATGCAAAAAAAAAAATAGGCAATATGACCTATAACTAGGAGGAAAAATAAACAATATAATTAGACCTAAAAAAAAACATAAATGGGCGGCGCCTGTGGCTCAAAGGAGTAGGGCGCCGGACTCATATGCCAGAGGTGGCAGGTTCAAACCCAGCCCCAGCCAAAAACTGCAAAAAAAAAAAAAAAAAAAAAAAAGAAAGAAAAGAAAAAAAAAAGACATAGATGGCAGCACACATGAACATAGAAACAGCTGTTATAAATATACTTCTTATCTCCATGCAGATAAAGGAAAGAATAAACACGATAACAAGGAAGATAAAACTACCAATCAAATTTTTAGAGATGAAAAATGAAGAAATTCTTAAATGAAGAATTTACTTGAGGAGAATAATAGCAAGTTAAACATATAAAAGGAAGATCAACAACCTTGAATAAATAGTAATAAAAGTATTTAAATGAAACAGTGAAAAGACTAAAAAACTAGGAATGCAAGCTAACGTGTAATTGGAGGCCTATGGAGGAAAAGGCAGAGCAAGAAAGACAGAAAAAAATACTACGTTTACTCTCCTGCTCTCCATTTTTTTACCTTTTCCAAAATGGGCAGCCTCTCAATGCCTACAGAGAAGTATGTGCCTTTATCACTGTCAGAAATCACTGCAAAACAATCACAGTGGCCATTCTCCATTGCCACCATGAAAAGCCTGAGCAGACATTGTGGGTAGTTGGGATGTGCCCTCTCAGCACCCAAATGGGAACAAAATTCTGGGGAGGTTGGAACCAGACTTTTACAGAAACATCACATCCTAAGGAATGGTATTAATTCCAAGAAAGAATGATCATATCTAAAATAATTCCAAGTGAATGGAAGTAGCCAGCCTGTTTTGAATTGGTGGCACCATGACTGAAGAAAGACTTTGAGCAGACAGCTATGGAGCCCTTTAATGGTGGGGTGGGGGATTAGAGAGCAAGAATGAGACTGTGTCCCCAGCACTGTCAGGGGAGGCCCCTGACTCTCCCATGGAAACAATCTTGAGTATTCCAGTCCACCTGGCAGGTGCACTTCTCCTGGTAAGTCACTAATTTGTCATTTTGGTCACTGTTTCAGCGTTCCAGGGGCAGCCAAATGGAGGCTGTCTTCACTCTCTAAAGTTGAGTTTGTTTCTTTTTGATTGCAGTAGATGGATGCTACCAGCCTCCAACAAAGACAAGATGAGGAAATGGTTTCACTCCCCTCTTCTGACTAAATACAGTGACAAGCAACATGCAGAGATTGTCCCCACCCCTCCTACTCCATCCCCGAGCTGTTGACATTTCACCTCTGAATGGTCCTGGCTCCCAAAGCAGGGATTGTTCACTGAGCGGTGGGCATTCAGTGGACCCCTAAGGGGTGGCCTGTGACTTATAGCCAAAGAGAGAAAGGTGTTCTGAGCCCTTTTCATTGATCCAATGGCAGAAACTATGAGCCCATCTGAGGTACTGCCATGACTGACCTCTCCGAAGATTTTGTAGGACAGCAAGTTCTTGTATTAAACTCTTATATGCTGGGAATAGCTAGAGTGGAATCTCTTTCCCAAAACTGAATCCTGATAGATCAATCCACCAAGGGAAGTAGAATTCATTACTTTGAGTTGTCAGGGTCTTTGGCCCCATGAAGAAGGTTTCTCCAGCGATCTCTCTTACATGGTTGGTGGGTGGTGTGCCTAAGAGATTGAGCAAAACCAAGTTTCTAAATCTGAAGCTGAAAGCCAGTCTGGTTCTATAGTCATTGAGGCTCTGGTGAGTTGTCTTCTTAGATGACATCTCATTTATCTAACCACAAATGTTAAGTTTATAATATGCTGTAAACAACACATCGTACTAGGCAAGTATTACTATTTTTATCCCCATTTACAGGTGAGCCTTTACTGAGAATCAGAAGGTAGGTGGCTTATCCACAATCCCGAAGTTGGTAATGCGGCCACATGGACCCACACCTGGGGTGGGCCGATGGCTATTAGCGTTCATTGTCCATGGCAACCGTCAGTGTAGATTTCATTTCTGACAACATTGTATTTCTTGATCTAGGTCCCAGATGCTAGGAATTCTGCCTATCTAGTTTCATGCCTATATCTACAAGTTTGACAAATGTCAAAATAAAGCCCACAAAGTGAAGTATATTTCTGAAAAAAACTGCTAATCATGAGAGACAGAACGAACTTCATCAATTTTCAAAATTGGCTTTAAACACAGTAGTAAACTCTTGAACTGTTCTCATAATAGTCATGAGTGGGGACAGGAAGAAAACCTGTTTACCACGTTACACTTTCACATTCCACATCTCATGAAATGTCACTTTGCAGCAAAAGAGCTGCCACTAATTTCAGGTCACAGAAAGTGGTGGGTAATAAAATTTTTTTTCCAAAGAAATTATACAATTCTTGCTTATATTCATAAATAAAAGGATATATTTTTAAGCATAGAATTAAAAAGTTATGGATTTTCCATTTCCTGTGAATGGCGTGCATTCCCATCCATGTTCTGCCAAGGAAGGGGACTATGCCTTTCTGTCTCCTCCAGTGAGAATGCTTCTCTTCTGCACAGAAGCCAGCTCTGCCATCTACGGGACACACCTAGGCCACCAGTGCAGGTTCAGCCTGAGACATCTCCCAGCTGATTACGGAGCCCTGCAGGGGCCCAACTCTGTGTCAGTAGGGTTAAACATTTCATGACATAATCAATTTTCTTTGTCAGTTTCTGTGGTTTATCTGATTACAAGCTCTTTCCTCTCTAAATTTCACTTTACATAATAATCAGACAGCAGATTCAACCATAGTCGCGTGCTCCTTCTGCAATGACTTTTTTTTTTTTTTTATTAAATCATAGCTGTGTACATTAATGCAATCATGGGGTACAATGTGCTGGTTTTATATACAATTTGAAATATTTTCATCAAACTGGTTAACATAGCCTTGATCACATTTTCTTAGTTATTGTGTTAAGACATTTATATTCTACACTTAGTAATTTAACATGTACCCTTGTAAGATGCACCGTAGTGTGGTCCCACCAATTACCCTCCTTCCCCCCCATCCTCCCCTATCCCCTCCCCTCCCTTTCCCCATATTTTTAGGTTATAATTGGGTTGTAGCTTTCATATGAAAGCTATAAATTGGTTTCATAGTAGGGCTGACTACATTGGATACCTTTTCTTCCATTCTTGAGATACTTTGCTAAGAAGAATATGTTCCAGCTTCATCCATGGAAACATGGATGAGGTAAAGTCTCCACCTTTCTTTAAGGCTGCATAATATTCCATGGTGTACATATACCACAATTTATTAATCCATTTGTGAGTCAATGGGCACTTGGGCTTCTTCCATGACTTAGCAATTATGAATTGGGCTGCAATAAACATTCTGGTACAAATATCTTTGTTATAATGTGATTTTTAATGATTTTTACTCTGTTGTAAAGAGCAAAAGAGTCACCTGTGGGTTCATCATCACAGGGATGCTTGGCTTCTGCCTGATGAATTTCCTTAAAGCCTCTTCTAGAAAGCCCAGTAGGTAGGAGTGGGGGAGCATTTAGACGTAGACTCCCCTCATATTTCCTTTGACAAGAAGCCGAGTTTCAGCTCCTTTTAATAGTTATTATTGATTGAAGGCCTACTATAGTCTCGGCTCTGTTCATCTACGGTTTTGTTTTTAGTATTAGATCAACCCTCCAATGGTAGAGGTTATCTTAGTTTTTTGTTTGTTTCTGTTGTTTTTTTTTATTCTATTTTTATTCTCTATATCTTGGAGGTTTATTGTCGTTGCTGTCATTGTTGTTGTTTGAGACAGGGCTTTGTGCTGTTGCCTGGGCTAGAGTGCAATGGCATCATTATAGGTAACAGAAACCTCAAACTCCTGGGCTCAAGCAATCCTCTTGCCTCAGACTCCCAAGTAGTTGGGACTACAGGTGCCTGCCATAACGCCTACCTAAGTTTTCTCCTTTTTTGTAGAGATAAGGTGTCACTCCTGCTCAAGCTGGTCAAACACCTGAGCTGGAGTGATCCCCCTGCCTCAGCCTCCCAAAGTGCTAAGATTACAGGTGTGAGATCACTGCATCCAGCTACCCTGATTTTTACAACAGAAAAATTTGAGACCTAGTGAGGCGAAGTAACCTGCTGGGTCATGCAAGTCTAGTTGATTCCAACATGCTCGCCCATGCACCTGCGCGCCAGGCTCCCCCCTCCTATCTGTCTCTGCTTCTGGGGCTTCTGGATCCAGAGACCTGGCTCCCTAGGGAGTCTCCCTGTCCCTGCCCCACTGTCCCCTCCAAAGTCCAACCCAAACAGATCCTGCTCTGACTCGCGGCTCCCCTGGTGTTTAACGGCCTCAGTTTCCTCTCTCTGCATGCTCGTTGCCTGGCATCCCAGCCCCTTCTGGAGCTTCCCGAGGGCAGAGACCATCTATGTCTGAGAACTTGGGTGCCCACTGGGCACATGATGGTCAGGCATGGGGGGAGCTCTACTTGTGCTTTCATTGCCTGACTTCAATTGTCACAGACTTCAGACAATTATGCACTTCACAGGTGAATTTTAATCTTTGCTCACATTCTTAACCTCTCCACTTTACAAGGTGCCTGCTTCCTGGGGTTCAGGTTCTCTTCGTGGAGAAGATCTGAGGAGTCCTTGAGAAGGGTCAGATCCATAATCGTTCATGTCTCTTTGCTGGGCAAGGCATGCAGTGTCTTCCCCACCATCCTAGCAGAACTCTACAGACTCAGGTGTCAGGAGCCTTTGAGACATACAGAGAATGAGAGTCAGGCTTGGGTTTTGCTCTGGTGTTTTCCCCTTTAACAATTTGCAATTATCAAGGGATAATTCGCTAATGAGACCATGTGCATCTTTGCCAGGACACTCCTCTTTCTTAGTAATGCCGATGGGAAAAGGACCACCAGGACATGGCCTTGCCTTTTATTGAGGATTCTTGAGCACATGGTCTTGGTCTTAAGCTCCCATTGGAAGAAAGATCTCAGAGTGTTTTAGAAGAGGATGCTTCAAGGCTCCCCAGGGCAGACAAGGTGTGAGGAGCACCATGATTAGACAGCCACATGGAGCCAGAAGAGTGTGGGAAAGACTCCAGCTTCTGAGTCTTTGAATCACCTGCCTTCCATTGCTACAGAATTCATCATCACAGCCCTAAATCAATCCTAGTGAACCTGGCGGGGCAGCAAAGTGACCCTGTGTCTCTTCTCAGCACCCACCTGTCCAGGGCTGTGCAGTCTGCTCTGGAGAAGGACGGAAAGCTGTGGACAGGGGAGTGGGGCCTCACATGCCCACCAGAGAGCCAATTTCAGCTGCCCCCTCACCTAGGTTACCTCAGAGGGGAATGCCCAACAAGGACATCAAACACAGATGTCACACAGGATGACATCTCCCTGGTACTTCTGTGTCACTGCAGCCTGGCCAGGACACTGCCCAGGTGTGGCAGCCTGACCAGGTGCCTGACCACTCAGAGCAGCCAGAGGCAGAGGAGCTGGGAGGAAGCTATAGTTGCCAGTAGGTAGGGAGCAACGAGTGAGGCCCACGGAGCAGGGCCAGTCAGTCCCCAGGATGCGTGGGTCGACTGGGGCTGCGGCAACAAAGTCCTGGGAACTAGGCAGCTAAAACCAGAGAAATGTGTGGGCCCACTGTTCTGAAGGCTGGAAGTCCAGGATTAAGATGTCCTTAGGGCTATGCTCCCTATGAGGGTGCCAGGGAAGGGTCAGGCCTCTATCCTAGCTCCCAGCACATTGTTGGCTATGGCAGCAGTACTCCACCCTTCACGCGTGTCTCCCTGGGAGCGCCTGTTCCTTCACCTGACATTCATCTTCTTCTTTTTTTTTTTTTTTTATCTTTTTTTGAGAAAGAATCTTACTATGTCATTCTCCGTAGAGTGCTGTGGCGTCACAGCTCACAGCAACCTCAAACTCTTGAGCTCAAGTGATTCTTTTGCCTCAGCCTCCCAAGTAGCTGGGACTATAGCTGCCCACCACAATGCCCGGCTATTTTGTGTTGCAGTTGTCATTGTTGTTTAGCTGGCCTGGGCTGGGTTTGAACCCACCAGCCTTGGTATATGTGGCTGGTTCTGTAGCCACTGTGCTGTGGGTGCCAAGCCCACTTAATGTTCTTTTTATGGGGAAGCTGGTCGTGCGGGGTTAGGGCCCCACCTATGCAATGTGATGTCATCTTGACTCATTTTATCCAATGATCCTATATCCAATTGAGGTCTCATTCTGAGCTGCTGGAGTTAGGGCATAAAAACAGAAATGGGGTGACATAATTCAATCCCATAACAAAGTCTATGTTTGTGGAGAACAATCTGTGAATCAAAAGGCAGGATCCCTGGTAGTAAACTGGGGACATGGTGTGATAAGGGTCAGGGTAAATGGTTCAGGAATAAGGTGAACTGACTCTTCAGAGGGACTTGGGGACTGCTTCCTCCTCATGGTGGCTGCAGGACATGGTGAGATTTTCTAAGAGGATCCAAGGATCCAAGGTGTGCCAGGTGCTCTTGAGGTGCTCCTTAGTGCAAAGTCATCTGACATGCATCAGGGCCCAAGCCAGGTGCCAGGAGCTGGGGACACAATGGTGATGGGGAAGGTCCACTGCTGCCTCTGAGGAGCTTACAGTTTTAGGATTAAATGGCAATATTTTTACAGTGTTCAAAGATAGTTCCCTTATTTTTTTAACCACACGTTTATTTGGTGCTAGATGGAAAGTTAAAACACAGTGAAACAATCAACCCAGAGCTAAAATTGCAGAACAAAAATGTGTGAGATGTCTGTCAGCTTTCTGCTGGATTCAGAATGAACAGGAATGGGCTTATAGGAAAGAAAGTAGGGGTGGCACCAGAGAGGGATGGGAATGTGGTCCTAGTGGGGGTAGGTGGTGTCTCTCAGTACATTGTTTTATGTTTAAGGAAATGTCTCTGTTACAAGGCTTGCTGGTGCTGGGAGGCAGTGACATTTATGTCTTGCTTGAGAGTTAAGCCCATACCTCCCTGCTCAAAGCTACCCCCATTTACAATCATAGACATTTATGTAATAGGGTCTCTTATTAATGAGTTAAATTTAATACAAGGCCGTGTGTGGGGGAAAGCATGAACCTTTGAGTCAGACGCACCTGTCTTCTATCTAACATCACTCTGTGTACCCATTCAGGAGATTGAGCCTTCTGTTTCCTGTTGGTAAGATAGGAATAATAATAAACATTTTCCAGAAATATTATGAGGATAAGATAAGAACAGCATTCAAGAACCTGCCCCAATCCTGGCACACAGCAAGTACCTTAAGAAAAGTTTCTTGGGCTTGCACAAATACACCTGTTCCTATTTGGGTTTCACAGAGGGAGTCCAGGGCAAGTGACTGGCAGAGAGAGGGGCAGATTCAGTCATCCAGAGGCACAGAACCCTCCAGGTGAGCAGCTCATCTGGAAGAATACCAGAACCATGATCAGAGTGAGACCAAGAAACCAGGCAGGCTGTGATGGCAGGGGTCTACTTCCCAAATACCTTTGAATCCAGCCATTTCTCTCAACCTTGCAGCACTCTGAGATACAGGCAACTGGGCTCCTCCAAGGGCCTCCTGACTCATCTCCCTGCCTTGCTTTCTGCAGGAAGTAAGAGCCTTAGAGATGCAAACCCTGGGCTTAGAGCCTCGGGATGGCTGCCAGTTGCTTTTATATAAAGTCGCATTTTGTGCCATGGCCTACTCACCTGCTGGACAGTGGCCCCCTACATATCTCCTGCAGCCACTTTGGTGCAACTGTGCTGAATAAACTCAGTTCTTCCACTGGACCATGTTCCCTTCTGTCCCCTGTGCTTCGAGCATTCTTGAAGCATTCTCCTCCCCCTCCTTTGGAGTCTTTGTTCCTCCTTTAGACTCCTGATTATATAGATTATATATATTTCTTCCTCCAGGAAGCCTTCCTTGATGAATCATCCAACCCAAGGCTGAGTTGATATCTATTCTAATCTCTAAGTTGTTTGAAGGCAGCTCACACCGTTGATGGCACACAGTGGTGGCATTTGGTGAAATTTTGCTGATTAAATAAATCGAGCCTGGGGACTGCAGGCTCCAATGGCAGAATATGTTGAGATAATTTCCTAGGTTTTGTCCACCTGTGTCAGGGTTCCATCAAATAACAGATGACTCAATAAACCAAGATAACCCAAGAGAGTGTAATAAAGGGACTTTTTTACAAAGGGGTTAGGAAATCCCATCTCCCATCTGGCCAAGTCCAATGGCAGCCATGGCACAAGGAACCAGTCGAGTGGTCACAGCCGTGCTGGATGACAGCAGAGTGAGGGTGGTGTGTACACCTGCAGGGCACACAGAATACTCAGCACACCTCTCCTACATCATGACAGTAGGATTCCCTGACCTTTATCCCTCAGAACTGAACATGTTGACCTGTGCATTGAATAGAGATTAAATATAAATGGTTTGTAAAATACATCATCATTGATTTGAAAAGATTAAGATTTTTTTTAAATTTAGTTTTATTTGAACTCAGTGTTTTATTTATAGTTTACTAAGAGTAACTTTTAAATGTTGATTTTAAGCTTTGTGATTTGTCCTGAATTTGTACACAACTCAGCCTCCCATCTGCAGGTGGATTTGCCCTCTACCAAACAGGCTGAGGTCTGAGCAAGGGCCTTTCATCTGTACTGAGAGGTGTCCCTGGCTGAGGCAGGAACAAATCAACAGGGACAGATGTGATAGGTTCCTCTGTCAGTCCTGGAAATTCAATGCAGGGCCCAGAGAGGGCTTACAGTTTGAGGGTTACTATCCTGCCTTTTGGTGTCAATGAGGAATTGGGACTCTTCCTGCTTCAACAGAAGCATATTTCTTAATTTGTGAATCTGTAAATAGCCCTGGTCTGCTAGCACCCCTCCCCTCCCTGTGCTGTGATCCTTGAAAAGCCAGACAGTGGCAAAAGCTCCTTGTGTGCACTAGTGCTTGCAACACCCCCTGCTGTGTCTGTGTTAGGTGCTGAGTCTATCAGCTCAGAGTGCTAATGAGTTAGGTTTGCCGGGCCTGATGCCACCAGGTCTCATCCAATCAAAAGGAAACCTAATATCCTCACAGAATCAGAGGAACCATAACTGAAGGATTCTGTCTGCCACCTGCTTCATTCTCCACCCAAGTTCAAGCTTTGCCTCCTTTAGAGAATCCAGCCACACCATTGTGACTGCAGGTCTGTTCTGTTTGGGGTCTGCTTTAGAAAACTGTGGACATCTTTGCTTAGGGTTGGTTACAGCTCCCTTATCTGGGGAGCACATGTGGGACTGAATGTGTCCCCTCAAAATTCAAATATTAAAGCCCTAATCCCCAATGTGATGGTAATAGGAGGTGGGGCCTTTGGAAAGAAATTAGGTGGGGGGGGAGCCATCATAATGGGATTGGTGCTCTTATAAGCAAAGACACAATAGAGATGATCTCTCTGCCAGATGAGGACACAGCAAGAAGGCACCATCTGCAAACCTGGAATTGAGCCCTTGCCAAACACTAGGACTGCTGGTATTTCAGCTGTGGGCTTCTCAGCTCCCAGAACTGTGAATGATAAATGGTTGTCATTTAAACCATCCAGATATATCTTGTTATAGCAGCCCATCTTATTCTCTTTTGTTCTGCTATAACAAAATTCCAGAGTCTGGGTAATTGATAAAGAACAGAGATCTATTTCTTACAGTTCTGGAGGCTGGGAAGTCCAAGGTAGAGGGGCTGCATCTGGTGAGTGCCTTCTTCAGTTTCATCCCATGATGGAAGGGGGAAAGTGGAAGGCAAGAGAGCAGTGGTGAGGGTGAGAGAGAGAGCACACACACACTTGAGTGGGAGCTGAATTTGCTTTTGCAACAAACACTCTCTGGAAAGAATGAGCCCCTTGGCTTGGTGCCTGTAGCTCAGTGGCTGAGGCACCAGCCACATACACCAGAGCTGGCAGGTTCGAACCCAGCCCGGGCCTGCCAAACAACAATGACAATTGCAACAAAAAAATAGCTGGGTGTTGTGGCCGGTACCTGTAGCCCCAGCTACTTGGGAGGCTGAGGCAAGAGAACTGCTTAAGCCCCAGAGTTTGAGGTTGCTGTGAGTTGTGACACCACGGTACTCTACCAAGGGCAATATAGTGAGACTCAGTCTCAAAAAAGAAAAAAAAAAAAGAATGAGTCCCTTTCCCTGATAAGGACAGAAGAATCAATTTAGGAGGGCAGAGCTCTCATGACCTAATCACCTCTCAATACTGCTGCCTTGGGGATTAAGTTTCCAGTATATGAACTTCAAACCGTGACACAACCCAAAATGAGTAAGATGGAAGTGCGCAGGGCACATGTGGTGGACACTATGTGAAAACTATCTTCTATGACTCCTTGAGCAAATCAGTTTCTCTCTCTGGTGTGTCACCCCAGGACCGTAAGAAGTTGCGGCTACGCAGGGGAATTGGCCCAGATATTTGTAAATGTTGGTGTTTCTGTTCCATGTGGCTTGTGGGAGAGCAGCTTTGGGGAACACACCTGGGAGTGAAGGGAGGGAAGAAAGTACACTTTGTATTAGGGGCCCTAGCTTCTTCTCCCACAGTGATGGGTCCGGCTGAGATCCGCTGAGGCTGGTGCTGGGGAGTGGGCAGGCCAGCGTTGTCATGGGGTCCCACGGAAGTGCAGGGAGGAGAAGATGCCCCACAGGACGTGGGGCCTCAAATGCACTGACTCTGCTGTGTCAGTGCTTCTTGTGGGGCTGGAAGTCTGGCAGGCAGGACATGGTATAGGGTAGACAGGGTACCCTCCAGTGTTTTCTGATGGAAGAGGGAAGTTGTAAAAATGCTGTCAGTTAGGGACCCTGTGTCATTTATTAGGAAGTATCTCCATGTTTAGGTGGCTGTGGGGATCAATAGGGCAAAGTCTAGGCCTCTCCCTGGAAGGCTCCTTGGGTAGGCAGAGGACCCCAGGGTGACCAGATGAAGTCCATGTCTTCAGAGTACAGGAGGATTTGAGCTGTGGAAGCTTTGAGATAAGAAAAAAGAAAAATTAATTAACTTGTCAGATCCTTCCTCTTGCCACAAACGCAATTGATTCTTGCACAGCTAATCTCATTTCCCAGGAGTGGCCTCTTGTTCCTCCTTCTCTTCACCTCCAGGGCACCCTCTGGAAAGCTGGGGGTCACAGTAGAGGCTGAGGACTGTCCTGCACAGTCCAGCTCTCTCAGTATCAGTGTGTGTGGGGACTGAAACTTAATATGTGCAAGGTAACGACGAGGGGCTGTACCTTTGCCAGCTATCTGGATGCCGAATGCTAACATTGTAAATCATTTTAGTTTTATTAAAACATAAGATGTAATCACCTTTTCAAAAATGTAAATAAAATTTTCAGCTTTACTTGAATAATTATTGCTTTTGTTTAACCATGAATTATAACCTATTTGCTTTTAAACTTTCATAGGTGATTTTTATATTTTAGGCCAAAAACAACTGTTTTGAAAACAGAAACTAATTTTAATTTATAGCTCTGAAAGTGAAAATATATTCAGGTTTTGTACCCTTTGAATCGCTTTATATATATGTATATACATGTACATATATATATTTTTCATATGTACATATATATATTTTCCTTTGAGCTAGTCAGCTTGAGTGCACTTGAGACTATGATAGGTACAAGATGCACACAGAGCTCAAAAAAGTGAAAACAATGAAAAAATGCAAACAGAAAATCTTTTTTTTTTTTTTGAAACAGTCTCACTCCTGCCTCAGTAGAGTGATGTGGCATCATAGCTCACAGCAACCTCAAACTCCTGGGCTTAAGCAATTCTTTTGCCTCAGCCTCGCAAGTATCTGGGACTACAAGTGCCCACCATAAGGCCTAGCTATTTTTTAGAGACAGGTCTTGCCATCCTCTCTCCATCTCTCTTCCCTAAGTGACCAGACCCTGCAGGTTTAGGTAGGATGAACCGTGAGAGTCTCATCAGGAAGAGGCAATACTCAAATGAATGGGAAATTCAGAGGAGGGAGACTGCATTACTGAAGCTTAGCTTAAAAAAAAAAAAAAAAAAAAAAAAAAAAGCCTAATGAATGTCTTCATCCCCAGAGAAATGAGCTTGTGCTGGAGGATCTGGGATGTAAGTGTGGTTTTCTGAGATGTTAGTTGGTATTGTGAAAAATCCCACCAAACAGGCTGAGAAGCTGCAGTTGCAGATGCGTGGAAGTCTCACAGATTCCTACAGAAATAGAGCATTTAAAATTAACTTGGTATAAAAATGATCAGGGCTATGGACCTTCTTACTCAATTTAGTTCTGCTTCAGGAAGTCTATCATGCATTGTGTTCCAGACCCACTTCTAGCCCCATCCAGATAACTGTGGCTCTGGCCTCCTTGGAGTTCACATAGGTCCTGTCACCTTTATCCCTCAACCTGCAGGGGCTTTGACCTGTGATCTCGTTTGTCATCTGCACCTGTCCAGGCAAAACTTTTAGGTTCTTCCTTCAGAGTATCTTGCACCTTCCTACAGAAGCCCAGATCTTGGTAAGTAAAAAATTAGCCAGTAATTATTTTTAAAAAATTGGGTGAAAGTATAAACAAAAGCATAGAGTCTCAGTTAAGAAGGCTGATGACTTTTCAGCAATCATGATGTTTCGTGTTTATAAAGTAATATTGTGAAAACAAACTCATTCTGAGACATTTGATATACAGGAAATGTAACATTCCTTCACTCCTCTTAGACTGTTCATGTCTGCCTCCTCTGAAGGTAAGGGTTGCACTGCATTTGTGGCAGGTAGGAGGAGGTGCTAGAATCAGTGCTGAGGCTCTGTCTCTCCCTGTGGCCAGTAGCTTCTGTCATCAGGATCCCCCAACCAAGAGTGTGCAGACCTCAGCTGCAATTCATCCTCCCAGACTCAGGGAATCCTATGGCCCTGTTGGCAGGGCACCTCCCAGCCAAGCTTCACAGACTTCCTCTTCTGGGGCAACGGAGCCCCAGACATTATAAAGCTGAACTTTTAAAAAAAAATGAAGACCAATATTCACATATAAAAAAATGAAGTTAGACCCCTATCTCACATCCTAAACACAAATTAACTCAAAACAAACCAATGACTAAATATAAAAGCTAAGCTCAGCGCCCATAGCTCAGGGGTTAGGGCACTGGCCACATACACCAAGGCTGGTGGGTTCAAACCCGGTCAGGGTCTACTAAACAACAATGACAACAATAACAAAAAAATAGCTGGGCACTGTTGTGGGCACCTATAGTCCCAGCTACCTGGGAGGCTGAGGCAAGAGAATCACTTAAGCCCAAGAGTTTGAGGTTTATGTGAGCTGTGACACCACAGCACTCTACCGAGAGCGACATAGTGAGAATCTGTCTCAAAACAAACAAACAAACAGCCCTGAGAAGTAGGTTCTGTCATCTCCTTTTGCAAATGAATCAGTGAATGAAGAAATCAGATCCAGAGAAGCCAGTATGGTGGGGCAAAACTATTTTTCTTCCACCTTTTCACTTTGTAACATTTCATCCAATGTTCATTATGATGGGGGAGATATGAAGACAGTCTTGACGACTAAAATAGAGTTACAATTTTAAAGCCAAGGCTTTGTAGACCAGGAAATAAGGAAGCTAAATTAAAGGCCAGAAACGGGGAAGCCGGATTTTGTGCTCAGCCTGTAGTCTGGGACAGGGCAGATGTGTAAGACTGAGATGGCTGTCATCAACATGGTCACAGTCATAATCTTAATACCACTGCTAAGAAGAAGATGATACTGAGGGCAGCCTGGAGACTTCTCGGGTCTGGGATTGCCTTTCAGTTACCGTCAGAACTGAGCCACGTAATGAAGAGAGCTTGGCTGAGGCTCCCTGCAAGACTCAGTACCCAGGATAGCATCCAGACAGGCTGCAGGAAGGAAGCTATGAAACAGAGAACAGGAAGCAGCCCACACTGCTTCTTCCACAGCCCTTCCTGACCTGGGCTTTTTCTTTTCCAAAAAAACTCATCACTTGGGTTAGAGGCAGGAGACTTTCCGCAGCCTAAATGTCTCCAGGGAATAAATGTGCCTTCAGTGTTTGGCCCCAGTGCTAGAGAATGCTGGCCGGGGATGCTGGTAGCAGACAGCCTCAGTGATAGCCATGTCACTTCCATCCATCCGTTAACTCTTCTGATTTGCATGGGGAATCTTGGAATACTCCTGGAGGGTCTTCTGAGCTCAGTGTGAGAAGCACAGTAGAGATCAACAAGTGCTTTGCTGGTGTGGAGTTGGCATACTACCTTGCTGTCCCTAAGGTTATGGGGCAGGGGGGGCGGGGGACCACAGGGCTAGGGCCTTCTGCTCAGACCAGACCTGAGCTCAATCCAATTTGGATTTAAAAATTTTCCCCCTGTGGGAAAAGAAAGTCAACTCCCTGAGTCTCAGTGTGGCCTCATATAAGAAGATGGCAGAAAACACATTCACCCAAATTCTTCTTAGGGAGAATGCACTGAATTTGCAAGAAATATATAATGGTCAGGTATGAAACCTCAAAATACCTACCCAATGACATTACTTCTAAGGAGAGGGGGGCTGTCACCTGAAAGGCTGGCAGCTTTTTTCTCAGGTCCAGAAATGTCAAGATGCAAGACGTCATCTCAGAGGATGAGGGTGTGACAGTGAGAGATCCTGCCATCCTCCTGTCTTCCCGCCATAGCCAGCAGGGTTCCTGGAGGCTGGATGTGCTTTGAGAGTACTTGACAAGATGTTCTCAGACATTTGAGGCAGCCCCTCTGCCTCTCTGAACCTTCAGTGAACTTACCCCACTCTCTGTGCCATGTGGATAGAATGTGGTGGGAACTCAAGGAGAAGCCGAGCTCTGAGCTCAGGTTGGAGGGCAGGGAAAGGCAAATTTTGTGCCTGCAGAGACAGAAGATGATGAGGAAGGTAAGAAGCGGCTGCAGACATATGAAAAAATGCTCATCATACTTAATCATCAGAGAAATGCAAATCAAAACTACTTTGAGATATCATCTAACTCCAGTAAGATTAGCCCATATCACAAAATCCCAAGACCAGAGATGTTGGCATGGATGTGGAGAAAAGGGAACACTTCTACACTGCTGGTGGAAATGCAAACTAATACGTTCCTTTTGGAAAGATGTTTGGAGAACACTTAGAGATCTAAATATAGACCTGTCATTTGATCCTACAATTTCTCTACTAGGTATATACCCAGAAGACCAAAAATCACATTATAACAAAGATATTTGTACCAGAATGTTTATTGCAGCCCAATTCATAATTGCTAAATCATGGAAAAAGCCCAAGTGCCCATCGATCCACAAATGGATTAATAAATTGTGGTATATGTATACCATGGCATATTATGCAGCCTTAAAGAAAGATGGAGACTTTACCTCTTTCATGTTTACATGGATGGAGCTGGAACATATTCTTCTTAGTAAAGTATCTCAAGAATGGAAGAAAAAGTATCCAATGTACTCAGCCCTACTATGAAACT
>CAUYPK010075543.1:0-10271 GCA_963574355.1 Loris lydekkerianus
CAGGACAGTGGTTGGACACCGATGAGCCACCCAGGCACTTCCCAAAGGCGAAACCCCACCAAAAAAAGATCATGGTTACTGTATGGTGGTCAGCAACTGGTGTGATTCACTATAACTTTCTGCAACCAGGCCAAACCATCATAGCAGAGTCTTATTGTGAGGAAATTGATGAAATGTACTAAAAATTGCATCAGCAGCAGCCAGCACTGGTCAATAGAAGAGGTCAGATCCTGCTCCACGACAACGCCCAGCCGCACGTCTCACAAATCACCGTCCAAAAATTAAAGGAATTGAGCGTCGAAGTTCTGCCCCACCCACCATACTCCCCAGACCTCTCGCCAACCGACTACCATCTTTTCAAGCACTTCGATAACTTTGTCACTGGTAGAACCTTTGCCAATCAGGACCTAGCAAAAATGGCCTTCGTTGACTTCATCGAATCCTGAGCACCCAATTTTTATGCCGATGGAATTAATCGACTTGTGTTATGTTGGCAAAAGTGCACTGATTCAAATGATGCTTATTTCGATTAAATTGAATAAATATTCACTGAGATATTACAGTTTAAAGTAGACTTATAAAAATGGACAAAACTTTTGAAATGACCTATATTTTGCTTCTCTTTGTTTCCCGAGGATAAATTTAGTATCATGAAATAAGTGCACATTACACCCTTTTGATACAATATTTCACGTAAATTTGATTTGCATGAAGCCAACACTGTAAATAAAGCAAACATATCCCGTGTTTCATTAAAAAAAAAGTGATGAATAGCACTTCCTGGGTTTATTTAAGTTTCCTGCATTTTATAACTAATATAGCAGAATGAATTAGTATGATGTGGTGAAACATGATGGCAGATGCCAGAGAAAATTAAGACTTTACAGGCATAGAAGTGTAGAGAGCAGCCTGTGAGACAGCAGGGCCCTGACGGCCTGGGGAACATTCAGAGAATGAGTCCCCAACTGCTTCTCCTTCCTTCCTCAAACAGCCATATTCCTTTTTTCAGGCTCCCTCTGCCAGAAGTCACATCGCCCTTTCTTTCTCTAGTTAACTATGTTGAGATCCTTGCGATCTCTCCCTTCTTTCTCCTTGTCATATGCTGACAAAGTTGGGTAGAAACCACTAAGTCACATAGTTCTTCCCTTCTTCTTGTCACATGTTAATGAGGTTGAGTAGAAACCATTAACAAGATGATTTGTCTTTATGAAAGCCTTTTATATTTTCCAATTGTACTGTAAGACCAAAATTATGTCTTTTGTTTATGCTATTTCCCCATATTGTCTATGCTATTTCCCGCTGGACAACCCTGTACAGATACTATAAACTAAAGCTGATTTTGTGCTTTGGTGCTGGCTGCAGCCATCAGCTCAGTCAGTCCTCCCAATCCCATCTTTCCTTTCTGTGTCTTCTCACATGGTGTCTTTTCCTCATTCCCCACCAATACCCCCCTGGTTTGCTCCCCTTCGCACACTGGTTCATGACATAGAAGTATAAATGCTCCAGCGTGGAAATCAGACAAAGCACTAATTTTCAAATCAGTTGCTAATCTTATTCTCTGCTTCTGTCTACTGTACATGTGTTCCCTGATATGAGATGTTTATGGAATTTCGGCTTTAGGGTTCACTAGGACAGAGACTACCTATAATGCTGAGCCTTGTCATATTTTATTATACCTAAGTTAGACAGACAAATGCTCATGAAGAACTAAAAGAAGAGGAACTCATTATCTCAGTGAATTGCTGTAAATAGGATCCCTAAACCAAAGGCCCAGTCTTGAAAAGCCAAACCTAATTATATATAGTATATGTATGTGTGTATGCATGCGTGTGTGTACAGAGACGAAGAACAAGAAAGAGAGAGGAAGAGATAGTGAGGGAGGGGGAGAGAGAGTGATAGACCGTGGGAAGAGTGAAAGTGAGCAGCTTTAGATAGATTTGGTCTGGAGGCTGATTTGTGAAAGTACAATTAGAAAAAGACAATGGCTGTGATTATAAACCTCATTTTCCTTAATAGTTAAGAGATTGCTCAGACATAAAAAGCACTTTATGCTTTGTGTGCTAGAAAAATACGCAAAAGTTATTACATTCAGAATTCGTATGTATGTAGAAATATAGACACATGTTAATACTTCGAATTTCATAAACTATAGAGCCGGTATATATTTTAAGATACATAAAAGTATAATGAAAAATACATGTAGAAACTCGTGATTGAATAGCATGACTTCCTAAAACAAACAAAAGGAAAGGGTGCTTTCTCTCTGTCACTTTCTCTTGAGAGCTCTCTCTTTCTCTCTAATCCATGATCTCTCACCGTCACTGTCAAAACCCTAGTATCACGGTAAAAATGTCAGCAGTTATTTTAAACTAAGAAGCAATCTAATCTCATTCATTCTGACCATGAAAATAAATGACTGTATTTAAAAGTATAAGGGAAGAATGATTATAATTGATAGCAGATAGAGCTTTTCATTCATTAAACTCTTAAATTCTCGTATTTGATGGATAAGGAAATTGACACTTTTGGTTTTTGAGTAACTTGCCAAGCCATGTAGTAAGGATAGATTTGGGGAATAAATTTAGTTTCCTATTGTCCCAGAGCAAGAGTAGCAAACTGGTTAGCTGGAAGTAAATTCATTGGGAGACAGGCTCTCACTGGCCAATCAACTATTTTTAAAGATTAGAGGCCTTTTAGTAGGGCAGGTATGTACACTTTGTTCACCCTGTTCTGATTATAGGTTACACATTCAAAACTACCTCACAATGAAGTGGCATAAAGCAACTACTTGTTTTATTTACTCAAACTTTTATAGGTTAGGAAATGCTTGGGTGGGTGGTTCACCTCTGATCCATCTGGTATAAGTGGGGTCAGCTGCTGCTGGGTGATAACTTCCAACCTGGCTTCTACCCCCACATATCTGGCACCTTAGTTTTCCCTGACCTTCCTACTTCTAACATAGCCTCTCATAAATCCAGTTTCTTCAGATACGTAAAATACTTTCTGTCTACAAAAGATAGAATTCATGATTATCCACTAAAGCTTATTTCTCTAATATCTATATGCATAATAAAAGAAAGTCAACATCAAAAATAAATATAAAATAAATTCAAGCACAAAACTGCGAGAAGAATTTAAAATATTTTTTCATGGAAAAAAGGTTATAATATGAAAATTAACAAAAGCATTAAAAGTAATTTTTAATGTGGAAACAGTAATGCCCAACAATCAAAAAATGGCAATTGAAAATGACTAAAAATTTTGTATTCTAATTTGGCATTTACTAGAGGTATGAACTTGAACTTGTGACCTTCCCACACTGGGCATATATAAAAAAGATATTATATGTTAAATTGTCACTATAGTGCCTACCACCAAGGGAACTTAGAACCCCAACAAATTTTCATTATGTTTACTTGGAAATGTCCTGATAATTTTGTGTTTTTACATAATTTATTGTATTTCTGTACAAAAAACTTGTGTCACCTAATCCTGAGTTGTTAAGCACAGGCTAATTTTGAAGACTTTTATATCCAGGGAAAAAAAATGGACTCAGATCATTAATTCAATTTGTATTTCTATGTAGATGGTTTTTTTGAATACTAAGGAAAGTCCCTGAATATCCAAAACATGGTATAACATAGCCCCATATATTCAATTTTCTGTATTTTTTAATGCATCAAAAACTCACTAAAATTTGTTAGTAACCCCAAAATCAGTATGCCACTTTTGTGGCCATTCCTAGACATGTGCAAAGCAGCAAAAATTGTGAACCACTTGATGTTCGCACACCTGGCTCAAGGCAATATCTACCTTCTTATTTCAAGTTGGTCCCACAGTGTACACAAGGGTCTTTGGGAGGTTCTATTTAGCACCATTTAAAAAAAAAAATTGTGATGTTTGTTGGTTGTTTTGATATTTAAATTGTCCCCCAAGTGTAGTGCTTAAGTACCACCTCCTGTCCTAAGTGCAAGAAGGCTGTGATGTGCCTTACAGTTAAAGTACCTGTGTTGGATAAGCTTAGTTCAGGCATGAGTTTTAATGCTATTTGCTTTGAATTCAGTGTTAATGAATCAATAATATAAAAGGCATACTTAAACAGAAAGACACATAAACAAAGTTACATACTTATAAGCTGAGGAAAATGTTGCAAACAAAAGTCCCCAAAAACCTCACCATGCATTTCCCTTCAAAGTAATGGTTCAGGGTTCACTGATTCAGTGTTTGTGCTGACTTTAAAGAACATGACTACCGCAAATGATGAGAATTGGCTGTATTTGATGTTTAAATATTTAAACACAATTTATCTGAGGTGATATGTAAAATATAATGAACAAAAGCATCAGAAGGGTTGATTAATAGATATAGTTACAAATTAATATATATCAAAACTCAGATTTCTGGCAGCTATCTGAAACATGGCCTTAAGGCTGAAATTGGGAGGGAAGGTGTCTGAACAGCAGAGCTTTGCCTACCCACTGCTTCTCTCTGCCTGTGCCTGCCTCACACCTTTGGCTCTGCCTCCTATATGGTCATACCCATGGGACATTAGAACTAAGGCTATTGAAATGAGGGGTGTAGGACTGTGATCTGAGAGGCACAGAAACACAAGAACTGGCGAAATGTAATGGTGACTTAGCACTTTGCTTTGAGGTTGAAAATCAGCCAGAACTAACCTGTAATGTCTAAGCCCAGAAAAGATGATAGTTAGTGACATGGTTATACCCTTTTATCAGACAGTCCCCAAAATTGTTATTAATACTTTTTATTATTTTATTAATGTATGCATCAGCAGAGAACAAGGTAAAAATCAGAATTGCAATTATTAATCTCATAAAAATATTTTTACTCTTCTCCTTTTTTGACGTGTGTGTCTCTCCTGCTCTGAGGCTGTTTTCCAGTGAAGTATATGATACTTACTCCGTGTCAGCACTAGATGCTAGCTGTAAAAGGATGACGAGGCAATGTTGTTGACTTGGACCTACAGTCTAATAGAAAGACAATTAAAGTATAATCTCATAATATGGTTATGGGAACAGGTTTGACAAATAAGCACCTTTCTGCCCCAGTTTTAGCAGGAAATAGTATAGTGGGAACATGGCCTAATAACAGAAGCTGATAAATGGATCTTTGGGCCTGTGAGTCAATCTATAATTTAAGATGGTTCGTGATAGTTCTGAAACATGTGCCGATTCCTAAATTCTAAGCTGCAGTAAAATTCAGCATCTCTGAAGTAGAGCCGGAGACTGTGCATTTGCAGGTATTGTTGACGCTACTTATGCACACACCACACCTTCAACCACTATTGGTTCCAGAGCCTACCCCCAGGCATCCTGGTTCAGTAGTCCCACAGTCCGCCTAGGGATCCTTATTTTAACCAGCAGAGCAGGTTATTCCGATGCTCAGACAACACTTTTATAAAGCACTGAGTTATGAGCTCATAAAGATTTCTCCATTAGCAGTCCCTCCTTCAAAGATTAACACGTGTTTTCTAATTCCTGCCACCTGAACATTTTTTAACACACCACATAATTTTAGAAAGATACAAAATAAGGCACAAAACCAACATGTTTCCTCAAATTAAAATGGAATTTATAAGACATAGTCAAATTGACATATTCAAAAACAAACGTTTAGTCAGCATTTATTATTAATTAATGCTCCCGGTGTTATATTAAGCGCTAGAGTTACAAAGACTGAGAAGAAAAGATTCCTGCTCTTAAACAAGGCTGTTTCAAATAAACGAATGCGTACTGAACGCTGTACCCTGTGCTAGGCACAGAGGCCTCACACAGTCTGGCGGAAGCTGGTCTCCATGTTTAGAAGCTATTGCTTCAATAACTGAAACTTTCTCTTTGGGTCTCCTATCATTAGTTCCAAAATTATTCTGAAAAATTTAAGTACATATCCCATATGTGGCTTCTTTTGCCCATTTGAACTGTGATCACCTACAGTATAAACAAAGCATGTGCTCAACAAATCCTGTATTTAATAGAACCGAATTTCTGTGTTCCAAAAATGTTACTACTGAATTCTTTATCAAAGATAAAACAACAATTCAAGCTGAATACTTTTGTAAGACTTGTCTTTACCTTTGTAGTCTGTTTTATTTTATTTTTACTTTTTGTATCTATATATATAGTTTTTATTTTGTTATGTTTTACATAAATGGGTTCATCATTTACATATTGCCGTATTATTCTGCAACTTGCTCTCCCTCTCTTGCCCTGAGTAGAGTGCCGTGCTGTTATCCCTCACAGCAACCTCAAACTCCTGGGCTCAGGTGATCCCCTTGCCTCAGCCTCCCAAAAACCTGGGATTACAAGCATCCACTCTATTTTAGCTCAGGCTGATCTTTTTACTTTTCTATTTTAGCTCAGGCTGATCTCAAACTCCTGAGCTCAGCTGTATTTTATGTCTGATATGCAAATTTCTTCAATAGTGCTGATGTACTTTTCTCCTTTTTGTTAATAGAAGAATTAAGAATTAACTAATAGAAGAATGCAAAATTCACAAAAGCTCACTTCCCTTCTCTCTGATTTTATTTCTAAATCATCTCTATGAAATGAGAGCAGAAGAGACTCTATTTAAGATTGTTTATCGTTTGTAATGGAGCCATACCCAAACAATAAGTTTTTTTTGTCAGATGGCCATGTCAAATAACGGAAACAGAGCAAATATTCCCAATAAAAATCATTTTAGTTGCAAATAAAAAACATAGTATGTCCTGGGAAAAGTCTTGGCTCTGTAATATCACTAGCTCAGGAAAGAAGAAGACTGTTCTGCTTTCATTTATATTTCAAATGTGAACGGTTATCCTTAGAAATAACAAATAAATGCCACAGAAAGAGCAGAACCTAAAAATCTTAGAGAAAAATATTTTTAGTTCTATTTTGTGTAGTTATGGAAAAAAAAAAAGGAATGTGCTGAGTATGGGGTAATAAGTCACTGTACAAACACTGAAGTGAAGAAAATGTGAAAGCAAATAACTCCCAGGAAGGAGGCCACGGCCACAGGAGGAGAGCAGTTCACAGGAGCCGCCCAGGACAGCAAACCCCACTCTGTTTTTAACCTGACTTCTACCTTATAGGTCTGAAAATCCCCTCAGACCTCATACTCCAGGATCTTTGATCTTAAAAGAATTTTCTAGGTAAGATTAGAGAATGAAGTTTCCTTTTCAAACAAGGATAGATACGGCGCATCTTCTCATTTTTGTTCAAATTGGTGCATTAGCTGGCTCAGCCCAAACCTGGTAAATAACCAGGGGCCGGCGGGGTGTGATGTTTACATGTGTTCATCCTGACTCAGCCAATAATTATTTCCATTTCAGGATCAATTACTTAGAGGACACAGCACCTGTATACATAGTCTGTCCCACCAAAACATTAAAGTTGTACTTACATCATATTGACAGCTTTCCGTGATCAGAGTAGAGGGGAATCATTGTGATCACAACGCAAACAAAATAGTGGCTATCTCAGGGAATATATAAAACCCCACAAAGGAATGAGAAATAATGTTTTAAATTATGGTGATTAGTTTTCCTAGATAGATATGCTAAGGTATCAATTTGAATTTTCAAAATTCTCTACCATATTCTAGTCAGAAAAGTTCTGCACCCTTCTCTAAGATGCACCTCCAATTTGTAATGACAGCCAATTACTGCCTGGATATTTGACCATTATATTCCCTGCACATTATAATGAAAAATACCTATTAAAATCGCTAAGCTTCTTCAAACCTTGTGCACTTCATTTTTAATATAAAGCATTGTTTTAAGAGTGTTACTTGATTCTTTCCCACATTTTAAGGAAAAGGAAAAACTTTACATTTTAACATGATATATGCTTAAAAGTAAAATTTGAAATGAGGTAATATAATTAGACTGACATCTTTTGTAAGTGATAACACATGATGATACATAATTGAATGGCTCCTGTACCAGAAGAATCACAACTATGGAAAAAGACAAAGAGCCTAATTTATTCTGACTAATCAGGATTGATGTTAATTAAAGAAGAGTGCAAGATAATGACTTCTCATTACTACCTGATAGATGGAAATAGATTGTTCTTCTAGGTAAAATAGCAATTAAATAACTTTTTAAAAAGGATTTATTTTCAGAAGACTTTCTTTTATAATTGAAGTATTCACATAAAGGTCTCTTTGAGAAATCATCTAGAAAAAACAGATTTCACCAAAGCCTGTTTATTCTTTGGTATTTTGTCACATTAAGTTGAATATGCTCGAGAAAAAGGCAGTATTTGAACAGGTGGTAATCAGAACAAAATTGACTTGCATTATTCTAGGGAATGTTTTGCATTAAAGAATATAGTCTAGTGAAGTGATTAAAGCCCAAGTTCAATTCCTAATTCCTTCATCAACCAGCTCACTAACCTATATCAAGTGTTTTAACCTCTCTAGGGCTTTATTTTCTCATCTGCAAACTTTTAAAAATAATAGATTCTGCTCCATAGGGCTTAAAAAATAGGGCTGTTATGAGTATTAAATAAAATTATCTGTGTAATATCCATAGCACCAAGCTTAGCACATAGAGTTAAATAAATGTTAGCACATAAAAGAGTTAAACTAATTGTATTAGTTTTCCCCTGCCATGTAACAAACAAATCACCACAAAATTGCTGGCTCAAAACAACACAATTTTATTATCTCTCAGGTGCCACGTGTCATGGTCTAGGCCTGGATTAGCTGGGTTCTCTGCTCAGGGTTTTCCCAGAGGAAATCGAAGTGTTAAATTATTGTCAATCTCATCTGGGGCTTCAGTGTCATGGAAGGTCAGGGTTGCTTCCCAGTTCACCTGTTGTTGGAAGAAAGCAGTCCCTTGTAGTTGGGAGAAGCAGGCCCTCAGGAACTAGAGGAATGAATTCCCCATTCCCTGCCACACAGCCCTTCTGCTCAGTCAGGGGCATTTGTTTCGTCAAATCCCCAAAAGTGCATCTACTGCTGCTGCTTTCTCCCTGACTTCTTCCAGCTTGACTTCTAAATCCTTTTATGAAACACTCACCTCATAAGATCAGGCTCTCACAGGGCAATCTTGACCAATTTAAAGCTAGCTGATTAGGGGCCTTAATTACTTCTGCTGAGCGCCTTCACCTTTGCCATTTAAGGTAACGTAATCATGGGAGTGATGTCCCGTTATACTCACGGTTCTGTCCTGCACTTCAGGGGAGGGGATTCCCAGCAGGGAATACCAGTGGGGTGAGGTCTGTCTTAGAATTCTGCCTACCAAAGCTATTACTTCATTATCATTTTATAATTGTTATTACTAAATATTAACTGGAGTGTTTCTTATTTGAAATGAGTCTGTGAGTATGATTAGATGTACCTGGGCATTTCTTCAAGCACCTGCATTTTATTTATTTATTTATTTATTTATTTTGCAATTTTTGGCCTGAGCTGGGTTTGAACCTGCCATCTCCAGTATATGGGACCGGCGCCCTACTCCTTTGAGCCACAGGCACTGTCCAGCACCTGCATTTTAAAATATTGAGTATGCATTTGGAACAGCGATATTTTAATTCTTGAGGATTTAGCATATCATCTCAGCAATTTGTCCAGTGCTGCCTTTCCAGACAGCTATATTTACACTACAGTGAAAAAAATAATAGCAATTTAAAAAAACTCACTAAATTATGAAATATCCAAATTTAGAGCTAGAAGACATTGTTTCTGATATAATAATTAGCTGAGTTGCAAAAACATCTCTGAAAACTACAACCGAAAAATTATTTAGAAATGTAAAGAAAATAAAAATTACTAACGCTCCTAGATGATCATTAGCATACCTGGGTTTCCAAAGGAAATTGCTACCTAAAAAATAAGATTGTATTACATATTTATAGCCACACAAAACTTGTCTATAAAAAAATTAACCCTGTAAAACAAAAGAGAAAAATGAAAAAAGTTTGTAATAAATAGGTTTAATTTTGAATGAAACAAAAAGATTTCATTCTATTAATAGGGTTACCTTGATCAAAATTAGATGAAGTAGGAAATATTATATCATAATGGTTAATTTAAGCTTGTCTCAAGATGTAATTTAGGAACATATTATAATAATGTTTTAAGAGAATATAATTTTTATTTTTTTTATTTTTTTTTTTTTTTTTAAATCAAAAATTTTTTCAGTTATAATAAATGCCTCGAAGGACACCATACAGTGTTGTGACATATCATGATAAGGAAAAATGGCCAGTCAGGGAGGTCATAGGCGGCTTTTCCTGAAGATATGATGACAACTGAGATCTGAA
>CAUYPK010075544.1:0-67759 GCA_963574355.1 Loris lydekkerianus
ATCCTTATCCTTCTTTATTTTGATTGGTTTAAAGTCTATTGCATCTGCGAATAGGATTGCAACACCTGCTTTTTTCTGCTTTCCATTTGCCTGGAGTATAGATGACCATCCCTTCACCTTGAGTCTATATTTGTCTTTTAACCTTGAGTCTATATTTGTCTTTCAATGTAAGATGCAATTCTTGTATGCAGCAGATATCTGGCTTGAGTTTTTGCATCCAGTCAGCCAACCTGTGCCTCTTTAGAGGACAGTTTAAACCATTCACATTAATTGAGAATATTGATAAGCCTTTCAAGAGTCCAGTGGACATTTTTAATCCTTTTGCGACTGTGGAAGTTGTCTCAATTTGTCAAAATCTTTGGTCATTTTGTCTTTGAATTCGTTGAATTCTTGAGACATATTTTGGGTTACTTCTTGTAATTCTAATTTGATCTTATTTGCTATCCAGATTCCGAATTCGATTTCTGACATCTCAGCTATTTGTGCATGGGAACTTGTGCTGTGTCTGCTCCATTGTTCCTTGGGGGAGTTGATCTACTCTGATTATTCATATTTCCAGAGTATTTCCATTGATTTCACCCCATGATTGTTTTTCACCGTTGCCTCTGGCCATCCTCAGAGTTGAGGAGGTGTCTCTCCAAGATTAGACCCCAGCAGGATCACTCTATTGCTGCTGGATCTTTATAGGGAGTGACCCTGTGTAGTTCCTCTGGGGATGCCCCAGCCATGGAGTTCTGGTTGTGGGAGCAGCTCTGGAGTGTGACACACCCGGATCCAGCAACAGGGTGCCGGGTGCTGCACATGGTTCGGAGAGTGACTGGTGCTCAATGATTTTGGCACAGAGGGCCCAAGGCTTCACCAGTCTCTTGCCAGGAGAAGGGCTCCATGCAGAGGCAGTGAGGGCTCTGGAGGGCACACGGCTACCAGAGAAGCGGGCCGGTGTGGAGGCAGGGAGGGTACAGGAGGGAGGATGCGGAATTGCTCAGCTCCCAAAGTTTCTGGTTAGGGCAGGCAGAGACCCAGCAGGCTTGAACGGAAGTCCAGGCAGGCATGGGTTGTGAGTTGCAGCGCAGCTCTTACCAGGGTCCAGGTGGGTGCTGATTGTGGGTCGTAGGTTGTGGGTTGTGACGCAGCTCTTATGGAGGTCCAGCAGGTGCCGATGGCATGTTGAGGCACAGCTCTTCTAGAGGTCTGGTTGGCGCTGATTGCAGGTTGCAGTGCCGAATGAGTCTTTTTTTTTTTTTTTTTTTTTTTTTAGAGACAGAGTTTCACTTTATTTCCACGGTAGAGGGCCATGGCCTCACACAGCTTACAGCAACCTCCAACTCCTGGGCTTAGTCGATTCCCTTGCCTCAGCCTCCCGAGTCGGAATGACTCTTTTTGAGTTTTGGCAGTCAACAGAGTCATATGTTGAATAGTTACATCATGAAAACTCTCATGCACCTGTCTGCCTCCTTGGAGAGAGAGGGGCACATAGGGAGACCACAGAGTACTGGCTACACTGATGAGGAAGGCCAGGGAGTGATGTGGGTCTTGACAGACAATGGCATTGAGAATGGAGAAAGGATGCTATCTCTTTTTTTGAAGAGGTTGTTTTTAAGCAAAGATGTCCAGGAAAGTGATGTGGAAATAGTGGCAGAAGCAAAGCATTGTGACCACTTCCCTTTCATGTTGGGAGAGTCAGGGGCCTAGGAAAGCCTCTGAAATGAATGGTTATGCTGGAGAGGATTCAGAATAGTGGCCACCAAGTAGGGTTTTGAGAGTAGTGGTTTCCAAGGAAGAAAGGGTCAACAAGAGCCAAGAGGTAGAAACGAGGCTTGCAGAGAAGACAATGGCTAGAGGAGAGTTTTCTCCTAAAGAGTATTGTTGAAAAAAAATACAGGACACCCCATGAAATGTGAATTTCAGATAAACAACTCTTGAGTTGTTTTTTAGTATGATCCAGATATTGCATATAAATTCCACATTAATTTGGACTCCTATGTTTTCATTTGTTAAATGTGGCAGCCATTTTCCTAGAAGAATAAGGATTTCATGTGACACAGAGGAAGGGTATTACAGTCTTGTGGTTAATAGGGATGTCAAATGGAGAAGTAATTAGAAGGTTGGCCTGAAATACATTTTTTTTAAGGCAAGCACAAAACAAAGTTTATTGAGGAAGAGGAAGACAGGCTTACAGAGTAATAAAACTTACAAAGCAGGATACATTTGCCAGGGACAGGGAATAGGCCTCCATTGCCAGTACAAGTGTTTAATGGAGAGAGAGGTGAATGTCCAGAGCTTTCTCATTGAACAGTGTTAGAGAACTAAGCAATTATGAGAATTTAGGTGAAATTTGTTGTGATAATGGGGCTTTTTCAAATGTGCCTTTTCAGGTATGGGTCTGGCACCATGGCCCATTTTTATTTTCCTATGTGAGTGTGTATGTTCTAGAGATAGAGGTGATCTTGGATTGGTGGGTCTCCACAAATATCTCCTGAATCAGTATCGTTTGCTAATTTATTTATTTTTTCACAAATGAGGAATTTGACTAGGTGGCTAGAATTTGTTGGTTTTGTTATGGCTCCATTCCAGCACATCTTGAAATGGTAATTTTTTCAAATATTTTTAGTCAGAAGTACTGTGTTAAATCCATCATCAATAAAGAATTGAGGGTTATTTGTTGGCGAATATTCTTAGTAACATTATTTACACTTTGCAATAATTTAGAGAAGCCAGAAATAAGATAACCCAATAATTATCTATATCTGTTATTTTGCTAATGAATATCTATTTCCGACATCTTTAATTAAGCACATTTTCCCCTCTCTCATGATCCCAATAAGTTTCAATGACCACTGCTCCATTTTAATACTTAAATAAAGTCTTTTAATCTTTTGCAAAAAGTAGCTGTGCATTAAGACAGAACTTCATCAGTGTAATCGGGGCCAGCTAATATATGTGCAGGCATCATTTCCATATCTGAACTAGACATTAGGTCATTTGTATATTTTCTTCAAGGCTATGCATAATCTTCCCAAGTGGTAGGAATAATAAAGCAGTTTTTTTTTTTTTTTTTTTTTTTTTTTAACAAATCCATTTACATAGCTTGTAGTTAGTCTTGCTGTAGAAGTACCCCCTTTTTTTTCAGTTAAAGAAGATAAAGGCCATTGCTAATGGTGATGGGGAAAATGGGGTAGAAACAGCTTTTCTCAATCTGGGGAAAGGCAAATTTGTTGATATTAATGACTACCCTTTTTCCTGCTTCATGAAGCAAAGCAACCTCCTTCAAATATAGCTTTCTAAGGACATACTTGATATATATATTTTTTACCATTAACACTTTAATGTTGTATCGGATGGCTTCTGGGTCATACTTGTATATTCTATAATGCCAAATAAGTATGTTGAAAACTGGCACGACACATTCCTTGTTGCCTGGGAGCTGAACGTTCCCACTGCATTTGTCATAATTGTTTTGTGGTTAATCCTCTCGACTGCAGGGACTCCAGGTATTTATGGCTGCCCTTGCTCTGGGTCTTCAATTATTTGACCTTACGTGAGAATGAATCCATCAGTAACAGTAGGCTGTCCTCTGCCATTTCTCCATTTTATTATTGCATTTATCCCTAACAAACTCCATTTGCATATCATTAGGGAAGTTCTTAGCACTTTTCAATCGTATGAGAAGCTGCAGTTTGGAAATGACACAGAGGCCCAGATCAGATACGTGGTGTTTATCTTCATGTTTCATTCGAAGCTCCGCCCTGCATTCTTTCGTTTCTTCCTTCCTCATTTCAGTTACAAGCAAAATAAAATAAACCTAAATAAATTTTCCTGAAATAGTAAATGATCAACACATAAAACACTGGAGATTGAGCTCGTTTTTCTTCTCTTGAAAATATTTTCAATTCATTGCGCAAATAATGCGTAGGTATTATAATGACTACTATTATAATCATTTACGTAGGAGATAATACTGTTTTCATCCTCTTCCGCTGAGTGTTGTATATGATTTTTTGATGTTGAGATCATACATGCTAAAGTAATAAGTTATATCTTTAAACTATGAACATCTAATATACTTGGCAAACTAGCTCATATCGAAAGCTGATGTTAAAATATGTAAATTCTACCTAGAAAGGTCTCTATTCTGAAAGGTATATGTTTTACCCTTTGAAGTGTTGTGATAGTGGTTCACACTAATAACCGATACCTATAATCCTTCCTCTAAAAGTAGAACCTCCCCCTGACCAGGTAAAATAGCAGTGTATACAGAAGTAATTTAGGGGAAGACAGAGATGGTCTTAAAGGGGAAACAAGGGAAAAAAGAAAATTATCTTTCTCTTCCTAGATAATTTTATCATCACCACTCACTAATTGTAAAAATGCTATCCTAGATGATAGCATTTTAGGAGATGCACGTAAACCCCAAAATAGAAAATTAACAATAAAAATTCTTGCTATTTTGACAATTATTTTTCATTTCCTTTTTGGCTTGTTGGGGGAAGAAAGCAAGCATTTAGATACATGCAGAACATGTAATCTTAGTAAGATGATATTCTTGGGATTTTCCATATTTATATATATATTTTCCCCCTGCATTGTATTTTCACTACCCAAGAGCCCAGGCTGTTATTTTTTTCTTGAAGTCTGAAGATCACCCCATGGATTAACAAATGATTGAGGATTCTCTCTTAAAAGACTCTTTAAAAAACTGTCAGAATCAGCCTGAGACAAAGATTTATTATGAACTATTTAAAGGGCTTAATATATGTATCCCCAATGAGCCCTTGGAGCAAACTAAAAAGGAAGAGTGGGATTCTCAAAGAATAGGAAAAATTCTCCAATGCCCCACTTTCTTCACACCATGATTACTGTTTACTCAAAGGATAAAATGCCTAACCTGTCACACAAAGTCTTCAGAAGCCACAGTCCTGCTGATGTACAGTAAAAACAATACAATGAAGACCGACAGTAATGTGATTGAGAAAGGCAGCTGTAATTTACTTTCTAACCTGTTCACTAACACACTAATGTGGCTACCGCTTGTAGCAAGAGCTGATCCCTGACCCACGCAGCAATCAAACAACTACCCGAGTGTTGGCTGTCACAGAAGGTGGGACCGTCACCTTAATTATACGTTCCTGGTAACAAACCTTCCCTTAATGAGCAAGTTTTCTCTTATGTGTGTTCCAACTCACCCCCTCTGTCCTTGAAAAGGCCCATTGCAGATTGCTGCAGTTAGAATTGGTGAAGCATATTCATAAGTATCCTTCCTAACAGGTAATAAATGCTACCTGAGCAGGCTGTTTGCTTTATGAGAATGCCAAGATATAATTAAAATTATAGGCTTGTACTCCTGGGAGGTGCTAGAGAAGAATCACTCGACAGGAAAGGGAAAGTTTTCAGTGAACTTACAGCTAAGCTTTGTTCTCGTCATGTTAGTAACAATAATAATTATTATTGTAATGACTACCTTCTTTTCTTTGGGATGTACGTATGATAATGAGATTTGTTCTCCTTACTTGATATAATTTATGCACTCGCTTTTCTTCTGATCAGATATGAGATCTCTTTATTTTCTTCTCGTTATAACCCCTCCCCCCCCAATTTTGTTATGATCTGCTAACAGGGCTCCCGCAATGAACACCGGCAATGGGAAGGTCTCACAGAAAGGCTTTACAAGTCCTCCTGCAAGAGGAGAAACAGTGCTGTTCCGTGGACTTTTCAGCCCTGAGGACAATGAGCAAGGCAATCTTTGAGGATTCACTTCCCTAATGTCAGTAGCTCAGTTTGGGACTAGCCTGTCAGAAAAGTGAGTGGTACAGAATGGTGACTCACTGGAGAGAAGGAAAGGAGGAGCTGGAGACAGATTTTTCTGCTTCAATTTTAATCTCCTTAAGACTCTGCTTGTTTTCTTTTCCATTTAAATGGGTGGGCACATTTTCTCAATAAGACAGTTTTGGTAATGTTTGGTCAGGCATATACAGCAAATATGTGCATTTGTAAAATTCTACTCTCTTTGCTTTAAGTAACCATTGATGGTGGAATATATGAATGAATCCACGTACATCACTTAGCTTGGCATATTATAAACACCCAGTAAATGTTAGCTTTTACGGTTGTAGTTGGTGTTGCAAATATCTCTGCAGGTTAATTCCTGATATCTGTTTTTAGGATTACTCAGTAAATCAAGGAGCAGGAAAGGATGGCAATTCTTAATAGTCCACTGGGTCTCAGGGATAACAACACTAGTCCCATTGGGCAGGATGGTGGCCTGTGGCATGGAAGTGGGATAGATGCCATGAAATTAGAAAACCTGGGTTCCAGGCCAGGCTTGGCAACTGGGCAGCTCTGCCATCTTAAGTCAACCACGCATCCCTCACCAATCATACCCTTCTCCCTGTAAAGGGCCTAATATTACATGAATTACTTAAATTCAAGAGGTTGTCGGGATAATCAAATAAATTCATATGAAGATAAGGGTTGATAAATGTAAGTTAAATTTGGCCAGCAAAAGTTGCTGAACATTGCCATATATTATCAAATATGAATCAGATTAATATCAGAACAACCAATAGACATGTTAGTCTTTTGTTCTCAAAATTCATATGTGCACCTCCACTGCAATGTGCCATCGTCAGCTTGACTTCGGATAACAAATTTCTAGGCTGGTAAACTTCAGATGGATAGGTATCAAGAATCTGAATAGAGTATGGTAAGACAATTTTATAGCCACTGGTTTTACTGGAATGTGGTATAGCATAAATGTGAACACAGGAAGACCCAATATAAAAAAAGAGTAGCGAATGAAACGGGGAATAGAAATGAGGAAGAAGAAAGATACAGGGTAGTAGGATAGACCTCGAAGAGAGAAGCCTGGAAAGATAAGTACGAGGGACTAAGAGGGATGAGAAAAATACACAAACATTATACAGATGGAATGATAACAAAATATATACAACAGAAACCTAGGAAAACTGAGGAAGTGAGAAAAAAAGAATGGAAGGAAGAGGAATGCTATTCTTATAACCACATTGTAGGCTGGAGTTGGCAAGTGGTTGCTTGTTCCTGGTTGCATGTGCCAAAGACCTATGGTTTCTCCAGGCCTAGAATACTGGAAAACCATGAATCAAAACATATTCAGATATTTTAAAAAATAAATATACCTATTACAAGGCAGGTATTCCAAAATTTGCAACCATGATGATTTTAACCCAAATGCTGGGTTAGATGTTTTCAATTGCCATTTTATTTAGTGTTTCCCAACTTTGAAGTAGAGGGGATAAGGAAGGTGATTTACATATATATTTAATTTAGTTGTCATAATATTCTTTGAGATAAGCATTTTAATTTCATGTTTATTGATTTACTTTTTTTTTTTTGAGACAAAGTCTCATTCTGTCATCGGTAGATGCTGTGGCATCATAGCTCATAGCAACCTCAAACTCTTGGGTTTGAGCTATCCTCTTGCCTCAGCCTCCCGAGTAGCTGGGCTTGCATGCCCTGCTCATTCTTCTGCTTTTACTAGAGACAGGGGTCTTGCTTTTGCTCAGGCTGGTCTTGAACTCCTGAGTTCAAGCAATCCACCTGCCTCAGCCTCCCTGGTGCAGGTATGAGCCACCATTCTGGCCTACTTTCCTCATTTTAAAGAGGCTATATTGTCTATGACCATATACTCAAAAACACCCTCTGTTGCTCCTATATCATGGCTTAAACTGAATCTACTACTGCCCTTATATCATAGCTTAAGCTGAATCATCTAGATTTATTCACTGTAATTACTTAGAAATGTTTAACTCTCTGTCATCTCTACTGTAATATATTTTGGAGTCCTTCCTGGTACATGGGAAGACATGCATGAGATTGCTGGCACAAGGAGGAATCACAGGTGATTTTAATTGTTACCTCATTCACACTTTATGAAATGTCTATTTATTACTCTAGAGTAGTTATCTATCTCTATGTACTTATATTTCTGTGTTGAAGGAGTTGGTGCTTGTAATGTCCACAACTTCCCTGAAATTCTGTTTTTGCATGCTCTCAACAGCTCAGATTTCAGGGAAACATTGATTTTGTACCTTATCCGAGAGAAGGAATCAGCGTGGCTTTGTATGTGAACTCTATGACTCCATCCTACCTTTTGTCACTAAGGAAACTAACTGGCTCTTCACTCTTTGCAATTTTTTTTTTTTCTTTTTGCCATGTTCAGAAGAACAAAGCCCCAGAATGCTTAGTTTATTTGACAATCCCTAAGTTTATGTAAACACTACAATGGCTTTCAAACAAGAACATGTTTCTGTGGCAAACCCCTGGTAACTACACTAACCCCCATCTCCTCTCTAGTCAAGGCCTTCTTTGAGTAGTATTGTCATTTTATGAGTTACCCTTTAGAGAAACCTGTTTTAAAAACAACTTTTTTTAAGAGTCATATTTTTTCTCTTCAACCTTTTATAACGCATTTAAACAGAACAGAACAGGTTTGAAAAGAATGAATAAAAAAATCTAACAATTACACATAGATCTGAGAAGTATGAAAATGTAAAGCAAGTGCTATGGGGAGACACAGCTAAGGATGCCCAGGAGAACAGAGGAGAGGGAACCGGGGAGGGCAGGTGTCAGCAACAGCAGAAACAAACAGGGAAGATAAAAGAAAAGAAGGAGCAGAGCAGACTACCGCGTGTTTATATGAGGTGTCTAGAATAGGCAAATTCATAGAGAAACAAAGTAGAGGTTACCAGGGACTGAGGATGGAAAAATGGGAAGTTAATGGCTGTAGAGTTTCAGTGTAGGGTGATGACAAAGTTCTGCAGATGGACAGTAGCAACGGTTTCACAACAACATAAACATACTTAAGGCCACTGAAGGGTGCACTTAAAATTGGCCAAAATGGTAACTTTGATGCCATGTGTATTTTACTGCAGGAAAAGAGACTAGGACTTACGCTAATGGAACATGACATAATACCAACCAGCAAAAGAAAATAAATGCAAAAGCGGAAATATAATATCAAAGGAGAAACAAGGAACACATGATAGGGAAGAGCAAAGAAAGCAGAAAAGGAATGGGAAGCCATGGTTTCCATCAAAGCTAAGAGGAAATAGCTGGAGGACCGCATTTCAATTATTTATTTATTCATTCAATAGATATGTATAAAGTACTTCCACTCTGCTGGGCACTGGGGAGACAGAGATGAATTATACAGATACTGTCTCTGTTCTCAAGGGGTGTCTACATGGTGATAGATTTCAAAGATCAATGGGATACTGTCTTGCCTTCAAGGAGTTCATGGTCAATGTTTATCTAACCCTGTTTAGTAGATAAATTAGTGCATTTAATGAGGTCCAGCTTTGGGATGGAGGCTGGAATTGTAGCCCAAGTTAGGCATATATTAAGACTGGCCCCATAAGCTCATTTCAGCAGATTTATGGAGCTAGCTTATCTAGAACAATCTCCCTATCTACAGGTAAGAGAAAGGAAAGAAGGCGAGGGTATGTGACTTCACCAGGTTTATCCCATGGCCCAGGAACAGAGTTGGGAGCACATCCTAAGTCTCCCAACTCCAAGCCCCAACCTCATTTGATTAATATAGATTGAAAAGACTGAAGAAAACCCAACCTCAATTAGTAATCAGAACAATAAAAGCGATTTATATTATTCTACCACGTGCCAAGGACTTACTGAAGTAAAGAAAATCAGACAGGGCTTGTTTTCAAGGACTCAAAGGTCATTATTTTATGGAACATAAACAATCTTGTAAGTATCAGAATGAGGAAGGCACAGTCACAGCCAGATTACAAACACAAGCCACAAACTGTTCCGGGATGACTAATGTAATAATATTGAGGAATGTCACAGGTCCCTATTATAGTCAAAGTCACTTTAACTAATTGGCTCAGGCTATAGAAACATACAATCTGGGTCAAATGATGCTGCGGAACAAAGCCTCTCTGCTTAGACATTATCTTAAATCAAAGCTTCCCAAATGAAGGACAGAGAAAAAGAGAACGTATATTTTTTCCTAGGAATCACAAGAGATTTCAAAATTTGCTTATTTATGAGCAGCTAGCTTATTCGTCTATGGACAATGATGGTGTGTTCTTTTTTCTTTAGCATTGCTTCATACTTTGGAAACATACCATGTTTCAAGGGAGGCTGGGATTCCACTGAGTCCATTACAAAATACTTTTGTGACCTATTAAAAAAGAAACACTGCCGTTTATAGAATCATTAGCGCTGATTTTAAGATGCACACCAAAGTCTGAGATGTTAAAACTGTGAAAAAAGACAGAATCGATAAAATAAGGTATTTTTCACGACTTGGGATATGTCTGATGATTATCTCTCTTGCTTTTGAAAAGGGACACAACTTAAAGAATATGTAGTTAGTCCTTAGTCCTAAGCTAAGACTGCTTAGCCTCCAAACCCTTCCTGTCTTCTTTACTCCCCCCCACGTATTTGCCTCCTCCCGAGTATCCATCTTTGTAGGCCTAGCTACATTCTTCAAGAGGAGCCAGCCCCACCCAAGTTGGAGTCGTGATTGGTCAGAGCCATCATGGGTAGATTTGTCTGCAACTGGTTTCAGAAGGTGTTCATTTGACAAGTCTTTGATGAGGTTCTCCTGGTACCTATCACCGTTCTAGCTTCTGAAGAGGGCGAGGGGTGGAGGGAGTAGAAAAAAGCTTCCTCCCTAATTCAGCTTACATTCCACGAGAAGATTTAAGAAATCAAAAGACGAGATAAACCACATGGTGTACTAGATGGTATGAAGTGCTGTGGAGAAAAGCAAGGCAGAGGATGGACAGAGGGCTGCAGGGAGAGTGAGCTATGATTTTAAACAGTGTGGCCAGAAAGGCTCTCCTGAGAAGGGGGCCTCTGATGACAGTCTGGAAGGAGGTAGCTAGTGCTCTTCTTGGATCTCTGGTGGACTAGTACTCCAGGAAGAAGGAACAGCCAGAACGAAGGTCAAGAGGCAGGAATATGTGTTTCAAGAAGAGCAAGGTGGCCAGTGTGGCTAGAGAAAAATTTGGGAGGAAGAGTGAAGGATGTGAAGGCAGAGAGGTGCTGAGAGGGGTGGTGTGGCCATGCCATGTCACAGAGACGGTCTTGAAAAAGTTTGGGTTTTACTTGGAATATGATGACCAAAGCCACATGTGGGTCTCCAGCAGAGCTGAGGGATGATCTGGCTCTTGTGCTGAGACTACCGGGGGACACACAGTTACGGAGGGTACTGTCACAGCGTGGGCCAGATGGCAGCACCGGAGATGGTGAGATCTGGTCAGGTTCAGGATGTACCGGGAAGCGACAGCTGAGAGTACACACTAACAGGTCAAGTACAGGATGTCAGAGAAAGACGGGTGTCAGGAATGCCTCCAAGGGGACAGCGTGGCAGAGATGCAGTCCAACTACAAGAAGGTAGGAAGTCTGCTGGGTGGGGTGTGTGGGAGAGTTCTGATTAAACTTAAAAAGAGATGTGCCTCCCCCCTCCCCCAGTGCAAAGATCCTGTCTCTTCCTCTGGACATTGCTGTGGGCATATGGTTGTTGCTACAAACTTAGCTGTGGGGTAAGGCTGAGGATGAGATTCATATCCTGAGGGGTAACAGCAGAAAGATGTAAAGGGCCTGAGTTTTATAATCTGGTCGATGAATGAACAGCCTTGGGGTTGTCCTTTTTCTGGACTTGTTAGACCATGACTTCTTTTGAAGTCACCTGAGTTGATTACAGAATTGAAATAATCTCCCTTGGCAGATAGTAGATAAAACTTGAGACCAAAGCTAGGGCTTCAAGTGTGTGGCTCAGTTTTCCTGACAAAGGATGCCTTCAGTGAGGGAGAGGGAGGATTGATAATTTCCAGGAAGGATTGGCTCTGGGATAATTGGGGGTAGGGCAGAAAGACAACAAGGATGGTAAAAGACCCTGGCCAACAGAGGAACTGCCTCCTGCTGACGAGATGGGGGAGACAAAATACAAAAAAAAGCAGGCTTTGGGCCACCATGCTGGCTGACGCTTGTCCACAGACTCCTGACCATTCCTGCTCTGTTCACTGTCCTCCCAGCACTTGGGGAGACCGAGGGGGGAGGATCAGTTGAGGCCAGGAGTTTGAGACCATCCTGGGCAACATAGAGAACCCCCCCTCATCTCTAAAAACAAAAAATAAAAAATAATTAGCTAGACATGGTAGCATGCGCCTGTAGTCCCAGCTACTCAGGAGATTGAGGCTGGAGGACAGCTTGAGTCCAGGAGTCTGAGGTTTCAATGTTACAACATTATACTCTTGCCTGGGTGTTAGAGTGAGACTATCTCTAAAAATAGATAGATAGACAGATAGATGATAGAAATAAGCAAGTTTTAATTAGAATGTATCCCCTAGTTTCCTAATAAAGGACCTAGCTCTCAGAGCATTTACTGTAACGCTGCCCTCACATGCACGGCCTGCACTGCTCACTGTAGGAATGGACCTGTTTTCTCGGGGTCGAGTGTGTATCATAAATTAAACCAAAGAGACATTTTGCAGCCTGGCGTAGGCCATTAACTAGTCAGCAACTCCACTTTCCTCTGTGAAATCTGACTCCATTTAGCACTGTATATAGTACGCCATGGGACCTGTTGGTGGGCATTTGTCATCAAGGTTATCAGAGGCAGTGTTGATTTTAAAAACAGTGATTAAGGCAGGGATTTCTTTCTTAGGTCTGTAACTTGAATGTCCTTACCCAGAAAGCTGTATAGCTTCTCCTAGTGTAAGAACTGGCTTTCCGGAGACTGCTGGCTTTGTCTTACTTGAAATATTTAGCTTTACTTCATGAAGCAGGTTAGGAAGCATATTTGGATCTTACTGCTTTTGTGGGCAGCAGTATCTTCCATACAGGATGCCACTCGAATGCCTGTGTGTTATTACAGAATATAGGCCTGGCACATCTGAACCTATTGGTTTCTCGTTCATTCGGTGAGTATGTTCTACCTGTGCCAGCTCAGGCCGGGGCATGGGACAGAAACAATCTCTCACAGGGGGGACTCAAAGGACCACTGGGTCCTTCCCATCACTGCCCCTCTTCTGATTGGTGTCTTTATAGCTCTCGGTGATGGGAATTTTTAGAACAAAGTGGAGTATTTGGAGTGCTTATTTGCATGTCAATTTGCAGAATGCTTCTCCCAACTTTTCACCATGCCATAGTGATGCTTTTGTATCTCTTCTGCCTGGGAACAAACGGAGAGGAAGGGCCCGAAGTGGGTCAGCGCAGTGTCCTGGCACTTCCTCCGGCTGAGTCTCTGCCTGATGAGGTGAAAGCCAGACTGCTCCTTCTCTCTGGCCCCTCAGATCCCCAGAGCAGCAATGCATGGCTGGGAGGTCTGCTGGCTTTATTGGGGGTTTGGAGTGAGCAGGCCCCTGACCATGGGAATGTTCCTGCCCTCAGTCACAGGCCCTGTGCAAATGACCCTGGTGGGAATCTAATGATCTCTACTTGCCACGTTCTAACTATCTTTTCCTTTAACCTGTCATTTGCCTGTCCACACCCCTTGCTGAGAATAATAAATGTGGCTGGTGGGTGGCAAAAGGAAAGCAGGATTTCTTTTCCTTCAGGACAGTATCCAGGTCTTGTCATTATAGTAAATCAACTGTAAGTACCTTGCAGCACTATCATAAAACGGGCAAATGAAAACATTTTTTCTCTATTGAAAGATTCTTTGAAGTTATGTTCTCTGGCTGAATCTTACAGGAAACAACATTCTGTATGTGTTTATTTGGTCCAGTGCCCCCCATCAGGTGGGAAGTTCTCTATGTTACAGTCTCAAAAGCATTGTCCGGTCACATTTTAAAAGGCCCCAACTTCAGCCATTTCCCTGGGGACGTGCATATCAGAAATTTTAACAGACAATGCTTGTCTGCCAGTTCAGCTATTGTTAGGAAGCTGCTGCCAAAGAGGAATATTGCACACTGAATTCAAAATGATTTTTTCCCTTGTCACCTGACATTCTGTATATTAAAACAATATTATTAAAATCACATTAATTTTATCTTAGTAAATTTTTAATGTGCAGTTATAATGTAATCAGGGAAGTTTTATTATACAGTACATGCACGTATATATTACAGCAATAAATCCTCATCTGGTAAAAAGAAAAATAATAATAACGGAAGGGGGTTTCAGGCACGAAGGTGAGCTTGAAACATATGCTTGCTCCCAGCAGAAACTCTGAGAACAGGCGTTCCTGAAGTTCTGTGTCTGGGATAAGGTTGAGTTATGAACTAAGAACCTTGGCACTTTGAATAAATCTTTGGATCTCACAATATCTGGCCACCCGATGATCTAAATTACATATCTTTTATGTATCTAATAGAAAAGCATTTTACGTGTTTGTAAAATGCATTCAACTTTTTGCAGCTTATTACTGTGACTCTAAAGCATTTCCAGTTGGCTTTTATGACTCTGTTAAGGAAACCTAGAATAAATAAAAATTAGGACTAGAGTTAGCCCCTCCGAATGTCCCAGGGACAATCAGCCAGTGGTGTGGTATCCTCTGGTCAGGCCCACATCTTTCCTTTTTCCTGCCTTTGGGGGGCCCTACCATTCCAATGTATCTTTTCTTACTGGCATTTACAGCAGAGAGTGGTCAGGAGTAGGACACCCTTCATGAGACTAAACCCTTCATTTCCCTATTGTCCCGCCATAAGGATGAGGGCTTGTTGGAGGAGAACGTGGCTTTTGCTTATAGCAGTAAGACTCGATAGTTATTTTGGTGATTTCAACACCCAAGGTTCCTGAGGTTCTAGTCCAGCAAGTAAGACGTTATGTAGTTCACAAATCACACCCTAATGGTGTGTTCCTCATTCAGAATTTCCTCAGACCCCTCAACCTTGGCCCTCTCTATTCTCGATCTGAAATATGGGAACAACTGATGTCTATGTGTTCTGATTTATTTTTAGTTAGAGACTGGAATTGGTGTTCCGCTCACACATTTTGCCTTTGCCACCCAAGTCGGAAAGTTGTTAAATCAAGTCTCATTGTGTTAGTAACTTCCTATCTATCACATTAGCAGAGATTAAATTTGCTAATATAATATGAAAATCACTAACATAAGATGAGTGCAAATAGAAGTCAAAATCTCTACAGACTTCCTGAAGGTAATGTTGAATGTGTAAACACACCTCTCCAGTGGTTTGCTCTTGCTAACACAAGTGCTGAGTGTTGAAGTCCCCTCTTCCATTTACCTTAAATGTTCTCCGGCTGGGCTGAGGTGCGGAGTAGTGTGTGTGTGCATGTGCATGGAGTGGGCAGGCAAGGGGCAGGGTCTGCAAAACTCCCAGGCACGGAGATATTCACCATCCCACATACATGGGGGCTATTTGGGTTTTGAGGAAGGGGAAGTTAATTTTCTCCCTATTTTTATATTGGTGAAGCAGAAAGAGAATGGGTTTGTGGTTAGAACAGCCAAGGTGAAGTTAGTTCCAGTGCTGCTGTTCATTAGCTGTTGGTAAACTGTTGAGGACTCCAGTTTTCTCATCCATAGAATGCTGTTGTTGGCAGAATTTCTTTCTGCAGTAGGTCCTTGGTCTTGGGGATCTGAAGAATGAACCCACAGACCACAGATCAGTGGTAAGACAGGATTTATTGGACAGAAATGAATACAGAAGAAATAAAAAGCACTAGAGCTGGCTGGACACGGTGGCTCACGCCTGTAATCCTAGCACTCTGGGAGGCTGGGGCGGGTGGTTAGCTTGAGTTCAGGAGTTCAAGATCAGCCGGAGCAAAAGTGAGACCCTGTCTCTACTAATAATAGAAAAACTGAGGCAAGAGGGTCACTTGAGCCCAAAAGTTGGAGGTTACTGTGAGCTATAATGCCAATAACACTCTACTCAGGGTGACAGCTTGTCTCAAAAAAAAAAAAAAAGCATCAGAGTTCTGGCAGAGAGAAAGACCTAAGGGGGAAGTCTCCTAATGGGTCTTTTGTCTAGGGGTGTAAGTTCTTGAGAATTCTACTTGGCCAGGAGTTGGTAGTCAGAAGACCCCTTTTCGATGTTGATGAGACTATTAACAATGAATGCAGTCCCTCCAGCTCCGGGCAAAGCGCAGGGCAGGGCATCGCTTCAGAAGAGACCCAGCTTTCAAGAAATTGCCCAGGCCAAGGAAACTTACATGAACTTGCTTAGGCCTAGGAAATTGAGGTCCCTGTCCAGCCCTGACTGGGGGAACCCCGTATCAGTGTGATAAGTGGACTCCTGCAACAGCATTGGTCCTTGTGAGAATCAAACAAAACAAAAGGTGTGAAAACACTTCTTAAACTGGAAAGAACATAGCACCTGTTACTCACGACCTCCACCCCTCTTAACTTCACTTCCACTGTGATTCTCAGACGTCATCCAGTTCAGACACAAAGTCAGCCTCAACTCTTGCCCTCCTGCGTTCATTATTCAGAGGGTGGGCTCTGTTCTCCAGATGGCTGGGGCCGGGAGGGGGGTGGTGGGAAAGAGCGCAGAGCAGGAATTCACTTCTGCCTTTCCTGGCATCCTGCGATATTATTCATCAGGCTTCAGGTGGGATGGTTTTTTCCTTTAAATGTGAAACAGCTAGAATTTATCTTATAAAAAGCTGATTAACTTCCTATTCATGAACCACCACCTTTCTCCAGGGGACAATGACTGACTTACACACGCAGGGTATGCTTTGGTGCCATCTGTGGAAAGAAAGCAGCTATTTTTGTGAACAGAAAAGAGCTTCAGTCATGTGCCACAGGCAGACAGAAGAATGGAACACAGAAGCCACTTGGGTGTTCTGGAGAACTGTCCACTCGTTCAATCAATAGATATTGGGGGGGGGGGGGGGAATCCTGTCTCACTTGGAATTTTCAGCCCATTTTTCCATCAGTAGTAAAATGTCCAAATTCTCAGTGTACCTGCAAATGAGGCCAGTTTTATTGTCGTTGCTTTGCAAATAGAGACAATGAAATCCTGAGAAGTTCAAGTCTAGTAATGACAGATGATAAACTAATCTCCTATGATGAACCCCTAGTCTCAGTTAATCCTACGAAAGACTCAGACTCAGAGCAGCAATGTGCCCAGTAGCCTGAGTGCTGGAGTGACATGTTAGGGTGACCCAGGCTTTCCCTCCTCTCTCAGACGGAGAACGGCCCTCTGCCTGCGTTGGCTGAATTTGTACTTGCTGGGCTATTTTGAATTTTCTTGTCTCCCCCTCCCCCCCACCCCCCATGTGTCTGTGTTTTCTAGATTCCCTCAGACTCTTCCATGACTCAAATATCCTTAAATAATTCTTTCTCATCAACAAGTTTTGCCATCTCGCTTTTCATCTTTCTCTTCCAGGTCATTATTAAGACTCTGAAGAAAGGCAGTTTGGGTGCTCTCCTCTGGGCTCCCCACAATTAACCTCCTTCTACAGAAAGAAACTGGCCTTTTATTCCTACTCATTGCCTTCCATCTCTTAACTAGTTTTTAAGATGTAACAGAATTTTAACACTTGCCCCATGGTTACCAATTTTACTTAATAGCCTCTTGCAAAGGTTTTTTTTTTTTTTTTTTTCCTTTCTCTATTACCTAAAGTCAAAAGGCATCACACCCACCAGTTCTCTCTTTCATCCATTGTTTTGGGGTCTCCTTCAAAGACTCCAGAGCTTCTCACTCTTCTCCAGTTTGCTATTATTCCACCACTGCAGTGCTGTTGTTTTTTGTTCCCCAGAACACCACCTTGTTCACTGTGAGGTCGGCCACAGGCTCCGTCCCGGCTCCTGTCTGCAGGCAAGCTGCCTGCCCTGGAGCAGCTGCAGCCGCCCTGAGTACAGTGGTGATTTTTTGTGGCCTGTTTCTTTTTTTTTTCTTTTTCTGTTTCTTTTTTAACTGCTCTAGGACTTGCCAAGTGAGGGCCATCAGCTCCTGGTGAGGTAATGAAATGTAATTTCTACAGTCTCTTTCTTTGATGTCCTAGCTCTAGGACACAGCTTCACCTTCACCCCCCCAAAGCGTATTTTCCCTCCCTGCCCCGCACCAGATATTTGCCCCTGTGCTGCGCACCATGCGACAGGCACTGTGATAATCTCGCTATGCTCTGCGGATCCCTGGTGCTGCTCCTGACACCCTGACCTACAGGGTCAACGTCCTCCTAGGCCGGCTTCTCCTCCGGAAGGACTCCAGGAAAGGCTGATAATTTGCCTTGATGTCTTTGTTCTTGGAATTTATTCCACCTTCCCTACCCTCCATCTTGCCTGCTGAAGTTTATGTTCCTTCCTATTAGCTTCACTTGGGCAGGAATTCTCGAGTTTAAAGCATACTTTCCACCTGAGTGCATTCCTGCGATTTGAACCATACAAGGTTTTTATTTCTCACCTTATCTCTTTCTTTTTTGTTGTTGTTCTGGGACAGGCAAAGAGACTCTTCCTCTAATCAGGTATTCCTCAGCCGCCTTCATGCTGATTCTATGGATTTTAATTTGCTGAAGTTCCCTTCAGGCAGTTTCCAACATCCAGTTCCTGGGTGTTGTGCAGTGCTGAGTACACTGTTGGCACTCAACAAATATTAAATAATCATCATCCTCTTTTTGAAAAAAAAAAAAAAAAAGAAGAAAAAGAAAAGGAAACCAGCAGCTCTCGAATTCTGCTTGTCAAAATACAACTATTTATGTTCAAGTCCTCACTTCACCAGTGTCCAACCTAATTATGCTGAGGTCAATTTTGTTTTGCAGCTCAACAGCACATACTGTCTAAATCAGAATCAACTCTCTGCTCCTTAGAAATAAATATATTCTGCCTTATTAATCATCTTGGCTTAGGAGAAGGAGACTGATTTGAGTACCCACAGTCTGCCAGACTGTTCCACGTATGTAAAATAAATGTTATCTCTTCTCCAAGCTCAACACTGTTTGGACAGGAGGCTTGAGGATAAATAATATTTTATTTTAATAGGCGGTATTCCTTAAATGGAGCTATTTCCTTGCTGTTCCTAAAACTATTTCCTTAAAGATAGCCTTATAATAAACCAAGAAGCTCCCTGATTGCCTCATAGCCTTTTTGCCCCAGGCAAATTCTCATTTTCCTCTTTGCCTTGAGCCTTAGGAGGCCGTGAGGAGCAGTGGTTGGGGCAGGCTCCATGCCTCTGCTTAGGGTCCATGCCTACATTTACCACCTGCCGGCTGTGTGACCTTGAGCTAATCCCCTGACTTCTCTGTGCCTCAAATCCATCATCTGGAAATGGGATTAATGATAGTACCCCCTCCTGGGGATATGGGGAGGATCAAACAATATAATACCTGAATAGTAGAACTTCTGTGACTTGACTAACCAAGGGACTGTAACAAACTAGGTAAAATATGGAGGTGGGTGACATAAGGAACTAGGCCTGCTGCACTGTTAAGTACAGGCGGTGCCTGTCTGGTCTAAAGAGGTGGTCAAAGTAGGGAGGTGGTCAAGTGTGCAGGTTCTCCTATACTTTGAAAATGCTTGGTATGTATTAAGCCTTCAGTAAATCATTTAGATTTTATGTTTAAGGCCATTCATCCAGTTCCTTTTTATCATTTTTACTCCCATTTTTACTGTCCACCTTATAAAACATTTATTTCTTCTTGGATTATGGGAAACAGCAAGACCTACAGGGAAGACGTCGAGTTTGGTGTCAGTGAGGCCTGGATCCAAATTCTGGCCCCACCACTTTTCGGGGCTGGACAAATGACTTTAATTGTTCTGGTTTTCCTCAGCTGTGGAAATGGGAGTTCACCCTTCCTGACATGGTTATGGTAAAGACCAGTGTTTGGCCAGCAGTGGGGACCCCGGGAATGCTGGTTTCATCCTCCCTCTCCAGCGCTCATTTTCTCTGCTGAGGGGAGGATCACGGGGCCTCTGCTCACACACAGTTGCTGCCTGCCAGCTCACGTTCTGATGTAAAGAATGGATAAAGAAATGTAGGCGACTGAGAGGGATGAAAGGATTGGGAAGCTTTTATGCATCGAGGGCCTCCCACCCCAGTGCTAATGTCATCCTCAGATTTGTCATATTGAATGAAGAGGGGTGTGTGTCCACAGGGTCTCCCGGAGCAGGTATGCGTGGACAGCGGCCGGGGATTTAGGCTAATGACACATCATGGTATCCTCCGAGAATGCATTTTTCATTGGTCATTCCCTTCATTTTCCATTTGCTGCTTTTTGTTATGGTATTAAACTGTGTGATAAATGAAAGGTTGAAGAACTTGACAGATGATTTGATTTCTGCCCTTGTCAGATTATTTGGCTTAGTTTCCTTCTGAAAATAGAAGGCAAGGCCTATGATATTGTTCTTGTGGATTTGTTTTTCAGCATGTGTTTCCCGCCAGTGCTATATCTAATCTATCTATTTACCTAGATTCAGTTACGGATCTGTATCCCACAGGAGCCTGGATACATATTGACAAAGTTTCCTATTTGCTACAGTGGTTAGTATCTCAGGACCATGCCATGTGAACTTCCAATTCTTTTTCCACATAGCTTCTCCATACCCTGTATTATTAAAGAGGTTTCTATTATAGAATGGCCACAAAAGGCATAGATTTTGCAACAAAAGAAAGTCTGTCCATTCTTCTCTTTAAATACAGTAGCAGATTTTGCCTCCTTTTTGGTAATGTGTAAAGGATAAATACAATATTGAGCATACTAAGCCATTTATGAGCTCCTGAAGCCAGGGCTAGCAGCGTATCTATTCTTTTCAACACTCCCCAAACTTTACTGCAACTTCTTATTGTGTGTGTTTCCGGGGTACACAGGGAGCCTATGAATTCTGTAGATGCTACTAACTTCATTAAAGAATCACCCTGCCCAAGAAAGACAAAGCTGCAAAGAAAGACAAAAATAAAAAAGAGATGTTCAACCTTTTTTCCCTTCCTGGTAGGCAAAAGAAAAAAAAAAAAAAGGTTCTAAAATAGATCATATGTTTATCTGTCTTGTTGCAGCTTTCAGCAAAACTGATGTGATGTGACAGAAACAGTCTCTAAGTAGCAGCTTCACTTAGACAACAGGATAAAAATGAGAGCTTTGCCTAGTTTGGACAGCTTTAAAGAAAATGGAAGAGAGGCAATAAAGTCGTAAGCTTGCTTAATCATGGAGCTAATTGTGAGTTGCTAAGGCAGACAAGGGATGGGGAAGTGGTTTCTGAACCACCTGCCTCAAGGGTGAGCTTTCAGGTGCGGCGGCACAGGGCTGCGTCTCCACTTTCCCTCTTCCTTCCACCCGAAGCTTAGGCGTTAGTTATCTCAGACTTTTATAAAAGCCTTTTCTTCTAAACTCCCCAGTAGGCAGCATTCAAAAATGCATGCTCAAAGTGTCAGTTATTAGCCTTGGTGCACGTCAAGCCCCTCTCTCCCTCTTGTTAATGTGAGCAGTTATTCTGCTCTTGACCTATTAAAACTTTGTTTGCTATTATACTTGCTGGCAAGCTAGTCATGTGGAAAGGTGTTGAGGAAATGAGCCGAGTGTTCCCCAGGTGATAGAAACACTTTACCAAGCTGATCCCTGCCATGTTATGTAAACTATACCAGGTAGCATTCATTTTAAACAAAGAGATAAACAGATCTAATATGCTTCAGGGCATCATGCTTTATGCATGAACTACTTCTTATTTTTATATTTGAGATTGTTTTTTAACCCAATACATTGTAATGTGGTGGGGAAATAGAATGATATCTTTACAGCCATGGCAACACCTGTAATTTCTAAGTTCTGAGAGTGACCTATTCAGTCAATCCCGTGTTAAATTTTTAAAATCATACTTAACAATTAATTTCTAGCTAAAATCCTACTAATGATTATTATAGAAACTTGTAATAAATAATAAAGTTAAATGAAGTAATCTGCAGAGATAACCGTCATGTACACACATTATAATTTATATGTATATGCATTTATTTTCATAACTTATATTAGCCACCTAGTCACTTCAATTTGTTGTCATAGGCCTCCATTCTTTATTCCTATACATTCCCTGGATTTCACTGATCATTTATGTGCAAGCTAATGGGCCATAATATAGAGTTTTACTTTGTGCTTTTCTACGGGGTTTTCTTTCATCCTCACATAATCCTTTGAAGTGGGTAGACTTTTACAGATAAAGCTATTGAGGTTTAGAAAGTAAAATAACTTGTCCAAGGTTACCCAGCAACGTGATGAGAGTCAAAGTCAGGTGTGTCTGATTTTAGAGTCCCTGCCCTTGGTACAGAGCAGTGAAGGAGAACACGGGTTCTGGGGTCAGACTATCGGATTCAAATCTCAGCCTTGTTGCTTATTGGTGTGTGATCTTGAGATACATAACCTAGCCTTTCTGGGTTTTTTTAGTCACGTGTAAAAATGGGGTTGAGAGGGTACATGTGAAACTTACTAAATGTAGACTATAAAAGTCGGAACACAATAATTAAGAAAATGCCATGAAGGCTGTGTTAACCAGTTCAATGAAAATATTTCAAACTGTATATAAAACCAGCATATTGTACCTCATGATTGCATTATTATACACAGCTGTGATTTAATAAAAAGAAAAATAGTTCCTACTTCAAAGGATTTGGCAAGAGATAAATGGAATAGTACAAGGTCCAGGGTCTGGCACATAGTAAGTTCACACTGTTTTCTGTTGTTTATTATTATTGTTGCTGTTAATTTTATTATCATGTATTACTGCCTCTTGTCCATGATAGTTTAACTATTATAACTTAACTATTATAAATTATGACATCATAATCATGATTTTCTTAACATAGAAAATAAGGCCCCCCAATCCTAGAAGAATTAGGCCTAGGAGAACATTTAAATATTATAGTACTATTCATGAATCTTTGACTATAATTTTTGCAAGTTTTATATTAAAAAGAATAGTAATTCCTCTATCTAAACCTGGTCCCTTCCCCCTACTATCCAATGCAATTAATGACTAAAACAGACTGACTCAGGATGGAGTTTATATTTGTCAACTATATTAAACGGAAAGTCCTAATTTAGTCAGAAAGTTTGGTATCTATCTATCTAGCCAAATAAAGTGGCTTACATCTTCTAGTTTCAGTGGAAATTGTCAGGTTGATATTTTATACTTAGGATTATCAACCTAGGGCCTGTTTTCAAAGAAGCCAAGGTACATAGGTATAGCAACTCCCAGACTGTTCCCCTCCGACCTCATCTGCAGGGGAGGATGAAACGCTGAGTCTGCCATTCCCTCTCACTCCTCCCTGCTGACGTGGGTTAGGATGAGGACTCTACCTTCTTGTCTACCAACTACCCTCCCTGACCTTCCTTCCACACACACACATGGAGAATAGGAGGTGGCAAACGACATGTTAAAAAGATAAGACCCCCCGTGGTTCATGAGCTGACCCATGGAACGTTAGCGCACTGCTAGGTTATATGAAGGATATTGATGGTGCCCAGAAGAACCAAAACTCTGGAGTCAGAGTCAACCACTTTCCTCACATGGACCCAACTTCTGTTTTTCAGTTTCCTTATTTGATAAGTAAGAACTATTAACCTCACAAAGTATTGCTATTTGTGGTGTATTTATAGAATAATTTGTTAGGATTATTTGCATCTGCACTGAAATTGGTTTTGAGTTTGTTCCAACTGGACAGATCCATCAAAAGCCCTGAAAATGAGTGAAAATGATAGGAGTTTGTTCCAAATGCAATAGAAAGCCACTCTCCCACCAATTGCATTTTTGGCCGAATTCCCTCCTTATTTAGCCAAGATAATTGCATGCAAGGGATAGGGATAACTATTATATTGGGTGGGAGCAATAACTAGATGACCAATACTATTTGTATGTCTCAAGAGAATTCGTAGGAGTGTGACAATTAACATGGATTAAGGAAAGCCTCCTGAAGATCTACTTCTGAAAAAAACTGGAACTACTCCTTTAGGTGCTCTTCTAGAAAGTCCCCTTGTGTTGATTTTGTATTTTCTCTAGAAGGCTGAACAGCTTGCTGATTCACTTTCTTCCTACACCACACCTTCATTTAGTCTTGCTTTCTACATAGTTGTTACCACGCCCTTCTCTTACTAGATTGTAAGATCCTTGAGGGCAGGTATCATTTCTTATTCATCTTTATACCCTGTAAAGCATCTGGTAGAGATCTTTGTGCACAGAATTTGGGTTGAATAAAAAAATAAAGACCTAATCACAAATTATACTTCATAAGTAGAGACTGACTCAGCCCAATCACTGTATGTACTTAATAAATGCTACTAAGTGAGTGAATGAAGGAACAGGCCTTTAAGGGGGTGCCCCAAACATGCTCTTGGTAGAAATGACTAGGAGAAAAAGTGGGTGGGCCTGAAGGTGCGTCTAAATACCATGAAACCAGACTGGTCTCATCTAGAGAAAATTAAAACAAATTAGTGTTTTAATCAATGAAAAGCCAAAGATTTAAAGGTTAGTGAAGAGATCTACTGAAATAACTCTCACTGTCCTTTAGAGCCAGGGTCCACTTTGAGAATTTGAACAAACCCTCTTCTCAAGAACAATGACTTCTATCCAAAACAGTTTTGCATAGGGTATTCCTCTTGACATGGATGACCGAAGACACCCCAGGCCTGTGCTTTGATGAGGACCGACTTTGAAGTTCAGGTTTACATCATGAGGTCAATGATTAGGCAACATTTATTTAGTGCTCGGTTTCAAGTTTTCTCATTTGTAAGATGGAGATAATAAAGATAGTCCCAACCTCCCAGGGTTGTGTTGGAACTCAGATGAGCCAACACAATCACGTATTTGCAAAGACTTGGTAAACTGTGCAGTGCCATATTCATAAAATGGATTACAGTGATTGTTTCCTTGTCTAGGACAGGCCAGGTATTGGGACCTTCAAAACAGCTATTTCCATCGTCCTCTCCTCTGCCCATTTGTTTCACTGATACCCTTGTACTCTTTGTTCAGATGGCTGCCTCCCCTACCAGCCTATCAGCTCCATTAGGGCCAGTAATGTGATCATGTTCATTTCTGTCTCTTCTTCCTGTAGCTCCTACTTTATACATAACTGACAATTAAATAACATTTAGAAGTGCATTTCGGACAGTAGCTAACCCTTCCATTTTGGGTTTAAATGTGTGCAGAAATGAATTGCAGGGAGGTTCAAATATCTAAGTGGATTGGTCAGACAGACCCCATTTCAATAAAATACTGTATTCAGAAGCACACTTACTTCATAAGTCCTGGACACCATCACCGTCTCGAGAAGGGGTGATTTATTAAGTAGCTAAAGCCTTTCTTTAGAAGGATAAGCTCTTCAGCCTTTCCCTCCATTTGAGAGCAACTAAAAATCAAAGAACTAATAAAGTCCAATCACCCAGAACTTCTTCCTGTAGACAGACTGAATTATAACTTTTTAATTTAGGCAGGTAAAGAATTATTACAGTAGGACTCTAGGGCAGGAATGTGTTAATAAAATCATCCTCTCTGCCTTTTCATTTAAAATAATCCCTTGAGCTGATTAAATGAAATATCACTTGTTTAATAACTGACAGAACATTATTTTTAAGCACAAATGTTTTGCATATCTCCACTTCCCATTTTTAATTCCAGGCACAGAAGGGTGGAGGTATTGACATCACACAGAGGGAGTCGAGCTCTGCACTCAGATGCAGTTTGCCCTGTCACCGTGGCACCTATAATTTAGTGTGAAGCGGCGAGGTAGACAGAGCATTATCATTAGAAACCATTCTGAACAGGGATATAAAACACAGTCGCAATAACACTTGTCAGAGAGGTGACTCCAGTCAGAACTCATATCCACGAGTTTCAAGATAAATGCTGACACGGCAGCCATCCTACAAAGACGATTATTGCTTTAAAAAAAACCCCAGCCAAACCCCCAAACAAAGCAAACTCCTGAACCTTCCCCAGAGTGAACAAGTTAGTGTGAAGTTTGCATCTGGGGTGGCATAAACTTTCCATGATTTACCGTGAGCATATCCCTTCTCCACTTGGAGAAGGTATTTTATGATGCCACAGAGGAAGGATCCAATGGCATTTTGGGTTTAATGATGTTAAGCTATTTGGAATTCTTTCCCCCCTGTTATTTGGAATATATGAGCTGTGCCCCTAAAACAGGTCATTAGCTGTGCCGTGTACGGGTTCATCGCCTCACCCACAGGACCGCTCAGCGGGGGCCGCATTTCCCCTGTCTTCTACATTTAGAACAATCTCTTTGACTTGGTACTAGGCTATGATTTAATAACCCTGTTCTGCTGACTTCATAAGCTGTGAAACCTCGGAGAAAAAGCCCAAATCTGAATTATAGTTCTAATTACTCTGGCCGAGGGAAAGGGTTTTCAGGACTGACTGTCTTATTAGCGCCCATTTCACATGGAGAACTATTTGTTGCCAGAGGTCACGGGGCTGCATTCTGATTCCCTTTTCTCCTTTTCCACAAATACAGCCGCTTTCCTGGCGCCCTTTCTGTCCGTGAGGCTGAGGGAGAGCTAACTGCTTGGTGATTCAATGCAAATAATTTCTTCCTGAGCTCCCAGAATTTACTCTGAGAGTGTGCTTACGTTTAGGAAAAAAGCCCAGAAATATTGTCGATGCAAATTTACAATTCAACAGATTTGTGTTCACCGGGAGAGGATCCACTGTGATAGAAAAGTATAATTAAAAAAATTATTTTCCTTTCTGTTGATGACTTGGTTTTAATGAATAATATTTATTTTAAGATGTTATCCATTATTCCAGATGTTCAAGTTTAGTAGTTTCTAACAGTCAAAAACATTGAAAGAAAAATTAACACATGTATGGGGTTAAAAAAAAATAAGTTCAAGCAGCAGGGATGGGTAGACAGTGAAAACAGGGCTTCCTCCCAATTCTAACTCCACCCTTCCTAGGGTCTCCTAGGGGTCTGCCTCAGGCCACCTCCACATTTCCTGTGTGTCTCTGCAGAGGAGATTTATGGATATGCCAGAACACGGGTGTGCAGGTGGCTTTCCCTGGGTGCACAAATGACCACGAGCTACATATGTCATATTGCTGCTTGCCTGTGTTTGCTTGATAGCTTGAACATTGCTCCAGATTGGAATATATACACCTTCACCCTTTATAACAGCAGTGAAGTGTTTCAGCTCGTGGCGTGCCTTCATTTCTTTACCCGGGTTCCCACTGTTGATTAATTATACAACAATTCTACTTATTTCTGCAGTAGCAAAACAATTATAATGGTTATTCTTATAAATACGCTTTCTGCAAAGGATTACTTTATTTAGGAAATTCTGTCAGACTATCCCTCGAGATTCCTCTGTGAGACCTATCTGAGGTAGGGAATGAAGGCCGGGGCTTTTAAAGCTAACGTTTAGGGGCAGGTATTACCAATTCAGAATGGCCTGAAAGGTTGAGCAGATGTGGTCACTTGAAGTGTGAGAAAATATGTATCTTTTTAAAGTTCTAAATGTGATTTATCTACTTTGGGGAATACAATTATTTCACAATATAAGATATTCCTGCAGTGCCCTGTGAACACCTTCCGAGGCCTGGCGAGCCAAGGACTTTAATGAGATCTATCTCGTGAAGGATGTTAAACTGTGATAAATGAGAAAACCAAGACTTCACCTTCCTCTTCAAAAGAACATAGACATTGCCCGGTTTCATGGCAAAAGCCAAAGATGGTATTTACTCATGTAATTAAAAAAAATGAATCTTTCCTTTTGTGTTCCTAACCAAAAAGAATAAAAACAGTTCCCACCCCTGTGTTTGGTCTCTTGGCACTTGGTAGGTGTCTTTTCCAGCTCTGTGATTGCAACCTGAGCGGTGCCTTGTATGATTTGTCACTTGCTGTCAGCGCCTCACCAGCACCGCAGCCACTGGAGGGCAGGGCCTGTGTCTGCAACCTCCACCATGGCCTGCTCGGCGCTGGCACCGGGCTGTTCAGACAGTGGGATGGAGGAGGTGGCACATGAGTCTCTGTTCACTCACAGTGCAGAAGAAAGAAGAGTTTCACAATCTCTCATTAACATCTCACTGGCCACCATTAACAGACCCACATATTAAAGCCTGCGCATAATTGGAAAAAAGGAAAGAAATTCTGTTTTTGACAAACTTGAATGTGAAATTCTTCATGAAGTTTTAGTAAGTCAGTGGATTGCTTACAACTTTAAGGCAGACTTCTCAGTCATCTTGGGTATCATCACTTTCCCATCACCACCTGAAATGACTGACTCGAGGTTCAATCTGACCTGGTTATTTTCGGAGATAAGTTACTTGCTTATTAACGAGCACATTACAGAAGACTGAACTTTTAGATGTATCGGTGCCCAAAACACGTTGCCCCTAACTTCTCCCCATCCCTCATAATTAAATTGTATGTCAAAAAATAAAGACAAGCTTTGTCTGATTTGGAGAATAAATCATTCAAAACCTGTTCAACGTAACTTGTGATCTCCCCAGTTAAGAACAAAAGTTCAGCCAACCCCTGGATGATATTCTCCTCTGCTGTATTAAGTTCTGGCTGTGAGTCCCAGCTGCCTGGGGGCAAATTCCACCTTGAATTTTAACAGGATTGCTGTCTGTTGGATGTGGGAAGCAGGAATATTTAGTAGACAAAGATGGCTCTGGAAAAGTCTCAGTGATGTAACCAGGCATCTGGGTATCTGGGGTGGTGATGAGAATCTTAACTTTGGGCAAGATTGTCTTGCACTCTTGCAGAACTTTGGAGCCAGAATAGGCCAATAGGCAGCCGTAGATGGCTGCAGGCACACAGAGTGGAAGAAAGACAAGGCTTCATAAACCCCAGAAAAGACCCATCTCTGAATGTATCATTAAAAAGGCAGCATGGACGTGTAGCTCATAAATGTGCAGAGAAAATAGCCCTTAGGAGAGTAACTTGGTATTCCAAGTTGATTTGGATAATCAGAAGCTGGTAATGCTTTTGTAGCGCGTGTTCAGCAGATTCCAGATGCAAGGGTAGCTCCTCAATTTCTCTTCCCTGAACAAATCATTGTGAAGTCATATACATTATATATGAAACAAAAGCAATAAACAAAACATACCGAATTTTTGTGTTAGCTACCAGGAGTTTGGGTTTACAGCAAATGTACTTTCCTTCCCTGGCAGCAAACTAAATTACATACAGATTAAGTTAGGTAGAGGAATGAATTTCATCAAAACTGTGTTGGATAATCTAACTTGGATGTTGAAGTCAACAGCAGCTGCTATGGATATGATATTAGAGTATAAAAGTCCAAGAGACTGATGTTCACCCAGAAAAAATAAAAATCACAAGAGAACCTCCAAAGAGTTATGCTGTACTATTTACCAAATGTGTTCCCCTACTGAGCTGTTTAAATAAAACACTTCATGTTTTTAAAGCACTTTCATATTTATTATGTCTTTTGATGGCCCCAACAACCCTGTGAGTAAATAGCAGTTTCATTTTGTGGGTGAGGAAGGTGGCTCAGAGGCAAGCCAGCTGGTAGAGACAGACCCAGGACTGGAATGTGAGTTGATCTTTTAGTTTGGGGCCCTTTTTTGTGAAATCACAATTGTCCCATTAAAGGATTTCATTTACGTACTACATAGTAGGGGTTGAGAAAATGTTGAACAAAAAAATTAGCAAACGAACAGTGACCATGTTAAATAATCACTAGGAATAGGGGGAAAAAAATATGTGGGGAGTCACAAGAGTACTTACTAATAGGAAGAAGATGAAAAGTTATTATTGCTATGAGCAAGTGATTTTGGTATTCTCTTTTAATCGTGACATTGAGGTAGAGGTTTTCAAAACTGGTGTAAGAATACCTAGTTCCTATGTCCTAAATAAGGAGATAAAAAGAAAGCAATATTTCTTCTTTGAGAGGGACAGAGTTAACTTCTCAACAATTACATAAGGAAAGTCATTTTTTAATGACATTAGGGAACCTCTCATTAACTGCCACCTGACTTATGCAGGAAAACTCCACATTTAAGGCTGTGCAGGCTCAAATCTTTGCACTAATGATCAGCTGAAGTTTTAGGTCATTTGGAAGGATAAAAAGGGATTGTTGTGGCAATCAATTCCTTTTATTTGTTCTTTCTTTTGTCTTTGTCACTTATGTAGAAATAGAAAACAAATTATAGCTACCCTATAGCTCTCACAAGTCAGAATAATTTAGTTTCAATAGACTCTGTGCTACTGTTTAAACCTTGAAAGTTAATAAACATGGATTTGGAGAATTAAAAATATTGAACTATTGGAGTGCTACCAACTTACAAAATTAAAGTTTTATAACCCAAAGTCGAAGACTGTATTCCACAGTTTAAATATTTCATATCTGACATTTTCCAGCTCGACAAAGTGAAGTCTGATTTTGATTTTTCAACCCAATATAGAGTTTTAGAGTTTAATTCAAAATCAAGAAAAAACCATTTCTGAGACTACCTCCTTTTTCTATTGTTCTGTTTCTACTAGACAGTGCATTGCTTTTCCTTGTGGGAAACAAACTTTTTTAGCTAATGGTGTTATTAAACAATGCTCCAACTAGGAATTAAATAGGGAACACACATCACTAATGGGTAACAACCTTGGAAATCACTGTCCCTAATGTGGCTAGTATATGACCAGATTTACCTATAAATTCTATTCAATGAAAATACCTTACAAAATTACTGTGAATTATCACAGAAGCTTCCTAGAGGTGACCATCTGTAAGGAGAGACAGGAGGTGGAAAGTTGGATCATGTGGTTCTTTGAGGTCTCCCCAGAAGAACCTCAGGGTACAGCAGGTGTATTTTTAGGATGTGGTGGTTTTCACAGTTGCATGGCCGAGTGATGTAGTGGTAGGGTTCCTCGCTACCCAAACTCAACAGTCAGACAATTTTTTTTTTTCTTTTTAACAAGGTCTTTAAATCTATTAAATACATCATGTACATCATAAAGAGGCTTCCACCGAAAAGCAGGCACAGAGAAATAAATGATACGGGAAAGCCACCACAATTCACAAAGAAAGGCATTGCAACATGTAAAGGGATCTCTCACTTAGGTGGTCTTGCGATTTGAAGAATATCTTATGGAGGTGTGTGTTTGGAGTCTAAGGAAAGTAGATAAATCAGTGTAGCTTAATGTTCATGGTGGGAATATGGACAGAAACGAAGATCTCCATGTAAACACTGGTACTGCTGTGTTGAGGCTTTAGATCCGACCAATGAATGCTCAAGTTCATTAGCCAAGTATAAAATAAAGGGGAGGTCTACCTTTGAGGACACCGCGCAGTAAGTACCAGCAGATCTTTGATGTTCTACCAGCTCTCCCTATCCTCACTTTTCGCCTAGAATATGAACAGGAAGAGGTTCTCTGACCATTAAATCACACCAGGAGAGGAAACATTAAACTAAAGTTCTCCCCTAATTTCCTTTCATAAAAAGTAAAACTTTTTGGGGGGCTTTTTTGGCGGTCGCTTAATTAAGACGGACAGAACACTAACTCCACATCAGCAAGGATCTCCTTAGATCCATTTTATTGTCAAATTCACTTTCCGAGTAAATGGAAAGACTAACACATATCATTTCTTAGATAATGTTTTAATATCCTGCCCTGAATAAAACTTTTTTTAATCAAGTTGCAACGGTAGCACAGAACTCCACAAGGGGCAAGGGGGTTGCAGATGGCTGCATTACTCTAAATGTTCAAGCTTGACTGACCCATTTCATCAGCACTGTCAGAGCCATGCACTGATACATGTTGACAACATTTAATCTTAAAAAATTGAAAGAAATGAATTAATATGCAAATTTCATCAGCTTTGTAATAAAAATGTCCTTGAAAAAAAACAGTGAACATGACCCCTGAGGAATTGTGTGAATTATCCCAGCTCAATTCTTTAAGTTAGTCAGAGGTACGCGGGTCCACAAGGAAATCAGTGCAGATTTGACTTGGAAATAATTATGATGAAGAACAAAACACAAGCAGGTTGAATAAATGTAACAACTTGGGAAAAAGTCTTAGTCCTGTTTGTTATTCACTTTGAATTAACAGGATTAGGTTGGGTTTTTGAAAATAAAGGAACACTACTGTGTAATTTTAACACCTAAGTAATGTGAAAACAATATTTTTTTAACCATCGATGTTAGTGCATATTAAAAATCACATCTGACAAAAGCAGGTCCTTTCGTTTTGGATGTAACAGAATGCAGCTTGTTTGGCAAAAGAGATGATAAGAAATTCATATTTAGACTATGGTTTCTTTGGGATTTCAGTATTGATCTATTGGTAGAAATGTCTAGTCAACTCACGTCTAACATGAAGACTTGACTGGGTTTTGCTGTTATTAAAGCCACCGGTTATTTCACTGAATGTATCAAATTGATGGGATCATATAAACATAGTCTCTAAACGGGAGTCTGGTTTATAATAATCTCCACATGGGCATGTGGAAGTTCAGCGTTGATCCACAAACTCAGTCTGGGAAAACAGTCATGGAGGTAGGCATGCAACCATCACTCTCTGACTTTGGGGCTGGACCCAACTACAGAAAGCAGTAACAAAGGTTGATTATAACAACTGAACATTTCCACATAAAAAGTCAAGATTGTTAGGGTCCACAAAAGGGATAAGAATGTTAACAAAGAATCATCAGTCAATCAGCAAAACACAACATAAATTTGATATCAAAAGTAGCTTATCAGAGGTCAAAAGTCAGTAAATGAATGATTGGGGGATGGAATTTCTTGCCCTCCAGTAAACCTCATTAATTTCAAAAGATGTGTAAATATTAAGGGAAGATAAGTGGTTTTCACGTCAACATTTTGCATGTTTGTGCCATACACTGGAATCATTTTTTTTTCTCTCGATTCCATACAATGAATCAGCCAAGCTTCGGGTTCTGAAAGGAATTTACTTTGCTGCAAGTTCAGCTGTTATTCTGGACACTGCTGATTTTGCCAAGATAAAGTCTGCACAAATTAATTCAAAGCTTTTTTTTTTTTTGGTTAAGACATCAGAGTGCTTTAATGCTTGTTTAAAAATAATCAAAATCACACCAAAAACTGGTAGTTTCATTCCAATGCCCCCAAATAAGGGTTGTTAGCCTGGAAAACTCTACATGGCTTTTAGAGGCTCTGAAATACTGCAACTTGTCTGAGGTCACACATCCTTAGAAGACCGAGGCATATAGTACAGACTTTGCCCGACCAAATTAATCTCGTCTGTAAGCTTTTGTGGCTCTCTACAAAAGGCTTTTAAAGTTTCTCCTTTCTTTCTTAATCTACCATCAGTAAAATTCTACTTTTATAGTACCCTTTGCACCTGCTTGCATAAAATGAATAACTCAACGGTTTAATTATGCACTATTCTATCAGTTGGGAAGTGATATAAAGTTACAGACAGAAAAAAGAATAAAAACCTCCTTTGGTATCCAAAATTAATATATGTCAAGCTCAGGGTAAATCTTAATCTTTTTGAAACATTTTTCTAAAATAGATGTTTCTTTTATCACCTGGCACATCGAGACCCATAGGAGGGAGGGGATTAAAAAAAAAAAAAAAAGGCATTTGGTTAACATGCTGCAGAACAGCACTTTCTTTTCCACCTCACTTCAGGCTGTTCTTGAAAGATCTGAACAGTTGTATAATAATGAAAAATGGGCAATACTTGTGGGGCACTGCCTGCGCTCACACACCTCCGCCCACGCATTCATCATTCTGCAGGTATTGTCAGGGAAAGTTTAATTGCATAAACACTCTGTAACTGTCTTGTCATATTTCTTGTCAGTCTGGATTCCCTCTCCGGGCTCACTATCTCACAAAACTATAATTGAATTGCTACCAAATCACAAGAGCACCCCCCCCTCAAATAAAATCTTTATGAATAGAATTTGTTTCCTATCAGCAGATTTGACAAATTGTGGCAGAGGAAGGGCCTTAGTGATAATTTTTGAGTTTATTCTCAATGTAGCTATTTGCTGAATGCTCTTATCTAGTTTTAAAAAAATTTAAAGCCCCAGTTGGGGGCTGGGGGTGGCATCCAACAACCCCAGGGGGCTCTGTGTTAATAATTTTGCAAGACCAAAGGAAGCCAATGGAAAAAGAGCAAGGTTTTCTTTGCCCTACTGAAGGGGTACCATTGGCAAATGAAAGCCATAAAAATTAATTTGAAATGAAACTGGGTACCTGTCAAAGCTAAGATTTCACCAAACTACGTGAATTCTTAGTTATGAGGTATTAAGTACCCAATTTAGTTGAATGTTTATTTCATTACATTTCCACTTTGTCTGTCCTTGTGTCAAACCTCTCGGTGATCATTACTCACGTTATGAGCTCTGAGCAGCCAAATTCTTTTTAGGACCACAAACAAATGAAAATTAATCAAAGACATGGCATGCAATTTACTAAATATGTGATCATAAATTTTTAACGTATTTATGGTTTTGTCCAATGATTAATATTTTCCAAAAAAAATAAAGAGTGTATCTGGTATGGAATGGAGATTATCTTTTGTCTGGTCTTGATCTCATTTGACATTCTTGTTAAACCAGAACCCCAATCCCTATACTGCAATGCCACAATATAAACTTCTCAGTAGATATCAGCAATTTTCTTTTATAATTCTGTCAGTGGTGTGGGCATGAAATATGGCTGTTGTTGAACAACTCTTAAATGGGACTGGGCTTCACCCAGATTGACAAGTGTCTGATTGTTTATGTTTTTTAAATGTGCTTATCAAAACCATGTAGGATTGATGGGTGTTTTTAGATGAAGTTATGTTTTTGCAACAGACTTAATTTAGGACTAAGGTTAAAGCTTAGGATAAATGAGTGCATTAGATGATTAAAGAACATTTGTCTTGTGGGACATTTAAGTCATTTATTTATGACACTTAAACACAAGCGAGGGAAGAAAGCTCCATGGATTTAACGAATCAGTTTTATACAAATGTTAAACTTAATCTAATGACTTTTTTAATGGAACTCCAAAATATGTCAGTTTACTAAATATCCAGAGGCAGAATCAAATGTGCAGTGGAGTAAACATGATGGGAAAAAATTTGGAATTAAAAAAAGTCCTTTAATGCTAAATATGTATGTGTGTATATATACACCCACATATCCCTTCTTCCTGGAGTGTTTTTAAATTGAAATTGCTCCTTTGTTTGAGGAACTAGGTTTTGTGCTTCTCTTTAACACACACTATATATATATATATTTTTTTTTTACATAGTAGAAGATGATTTTCCGATGGTATAGGAATGTGGATTATTGCAATACACTGTACTCAGTATAATAAAATACCTTGTCAGGGGCGACTGGATGGCTCAGGGGATTGGTAATGGGATATATAGAGCCTTTCACCTGTAGGTCATTGGCTTGAATTTTGTCCAGGTTGGCAGTGACTAAAAGTCATTAACATCTCATGACTGCTTGGTGGCCTATGTGAAATGAGTTTCTTAATTTATTTATTTAAGTCCATATATAATACCTATGGCCAGGGCATCTGGGCATCTCTCTTGCTTTTACAGAAGCATTCCACCAGATCTACACTTATTTTAGTTCTCAAGATTAGCGATGAACTGAAGTCCTCCTGCATAAAATAAATTGATTCATTTAAAGTTCAAACCAGTCCTGAGCACTCCCACCCCACTCTCCAGCACAGACCAGAAGATTACAACAAAGCTGATTTGCTAGTAAAAGGAGCCTCAGGTTGTGGAGAACGAACACCCAGTTCTGGACTGCTTTGTCTTTTGCGGAACATAATCCATGTTGCTCTAGCCACATCACAACAGCCCAGCTAGAAAAAAAGGCAAAATACCAGTCAAACATATCATATGTGCTATTCACCAGCTAAATCATTGGGTAATAAGCAGAACACATTTTAATAGGCTAGGCTAGACATGGCAAGCCCTTGGAGACCATCAAGGTCTATTCCAAAGTGGAACTGGCTAGCCTCCGAGATAGCTTTAGAAAAGGAAAGTCAGCAGGCATATCTTAGTGTGCAGAATCTAGGAACAGTGGGCTGGACCTCTGAGAAGAATTATGCATTTCTGTTAAGCTTTAAGACAAGTGAGTATGCAAAAAATTGTGAATCTAGCAGAATTTATGTATTACGGAGGTTAGAGAAAGGTAAATTACCTACTTCTAACAGCGTATTGCCCCTTAATGAAATCCTTACAAAAGGACTCCATTTAGGGTGTATGCATTTATCTATTTTCAGAAGCACATGTCTTGGGTACTGTGATACAGTAGAATCTGGCCCCTTAAGTCAGGTGACTGGAGATAGTATCAGTGAAGCCCAATTTCAAACTTTTCATGCATAGGTGCCAACTTCCTGTCACCTAACCCCTAGCCAGCCTGTTCACAGGAATGAACTTGGTTATAAGAGAATGCTTAGGCTCAATAGAATTAATGATAATACTAATTGAACACTGAGTATGTACTATGCTACTGTTATAAGTATTTTACATGTATGAACTCATAATAACCTTTTAAGATATGTTAGTATAAATTAATTCATTTGAAGATAAAATCAACAGGTAATCATTCCTACACTATTCAGCAATGTCGACCAGAAGGCTAAAAATTTATAACAGGGAAACAGAGGCACATGTAAGTTAATTAACTTGCTCAAGGTCACATATATAGTGAAAGAGCCAGGAGATGAATAAATGAACACAGGCTGTGTGGTTCCAAGGCCCTATGCACTTTAGATATTTGCAAGTGATGCAGAAATAGTTTAAGGACTGTGTCCTAAAATTTTATTCGAATTGTTGTCTTCATTTGTAGCCAATTCAATTATTAGGGTAACCTGCAAGTTAACCGGAATGCAGATTTTAAAAATCTATAATATAGAGTAGACAGTGTCATTTAATTAAATTTCTACAAATCAGAGAGCACAACCTAGTAACTGATTGCCACAGCACACGGCCCTGCGTAGCCATAATCATACCTGTCCATTAGAATCTGTTGGTGTATTGCTATTGTAGATGAAAAACCAGAGACTTTGGGGTTCCACCTATGCAAATGAAGAACAGGGAGCAGAGGGTGAAAGGGGACATGAGAGCCTGCAGATCAAATCCCAGGGTTGCTTTTTTTTATTATACTGGAAAACTTTTTAAAGAGTGTATTTTCATGTGTTCTTTTAAAGCCCAGGTTGCACTAAAAATGGGAACTCGGTTCTGACAGCTCTTGCCTTAAAACTTTTCAGATATATCACATCTAGGAGATCATTTTTAGAAAAATTTAAAGGGCATCCTGAGAACTGATGAGAAATATTTGAGAGATCTACCAAACCGACTGGAAAATTGAACCTCTGAGCAGAGTGGCTGGCCTGTGACTCTGCTTGCATTAGGAGGGTCTTGGAGAAAGGTAATGACACCAACTGGCAGAAACAAGAGTGCATGGAAGACTCACCTGAATCCAGTGCATTTTAAGAGTTTCTCCCTATAGTCAAATTGGGGAAGGCAAGTTTTTTTTTTTTTTTTAAATAGGTTTGCTGATCTCGCATGAATTTCAAATTTTCACTAAATTAGCATTCATCGTTAATTTCCAATGAGACAACGTGCTATCAAGATTTTTCCTATGCTATTTAACTGGGGCTTTCTTTTTTTTTCGAAGAGCATCTCCCAGGGCAGTTATGACAAGGAACATACTTTGGAAGTGCTGGTTTAGCCTTTGTCAGCTATGCATTTTAGAAAGTAGAGAAGACCAACAGGTCTGTTACAAACTGATGTGCAAATTTACCTAGTGTTTATAAAATGAGACCTCTATTAATGGAATCTTTCAACAGAACTCCTTTTGACTCCTTTTAAGAGGTAGCTTGCATGATTATAAGTTTGGTGAGATAGGGGTCACCTTTGGTAACTACCACATCCTTGTATCTAGGACAGAGCCTGGCCTATGCATACGCAATAAATGGCTGAATGGGTAAAGAAATGAATGAATGAATGAATGAATGTTTTCAATATCTAAACTATGGATATGCAACTATGGATATTTTTGCACTTTTTTGTTTCCATCATGAAAGGGAAAGTAGTTCTCTAAATATTGAATTTTTTATTCATTTTTATGTTGCCAATTAAATATCAGTTTCTACCTAATTTTGATTAACAATAATTTGCAGGATCAATAGATGCCTTTGAGCCCCTCCTAACATGATCTTTAATAAAAAGGTGGCTTGAAAGTTACTGTCAATTTTATTGATTCTCTTTCTGATAAAATTGTTTTTATTTGGAAAGGATACTCTTTGACAAGTGAGAGGCATGGAACAGTAGGTTGACTTTTTACCAGAGGCACATGATATACTTAAATAAAACATAAAGAACAGCTTTGAACCCTAAGGGAATTTACATATTAAAATTTCATGATCAATAGCATATGTAATTTTCTAATTTTCAAAATTTTCCAGGTTTTATTACCAATTGATAGAAAAGTCATATGGCATCATCAATTCTAATCATGTGCGAAAACTTAAGACTGGCATAATTTCCACAATGTTAAACATTAGCTCCTGGCCAAAGACTGACCACAAGGTCTGCTACTGCTTTTTCTAAATATTATCTTAATTCCAAATCATCATTTCTTCCTTTGCAAGGACTCACTCGTTCTGGATTAAGAAATAGTCCCTTAAATGATTTCTTTTGTTTCCAGCCTTCCTTATTCAACATATCCTGTACATTCTTGCAAAAATAAAGGGTCCAGTATCTAGTCCAGTGAATGTAAATTACCTAATGATACAGGGAAGATGCCTCAAATAGTCAGAGCTGCCTGGGGAGGATGGCGAGCGCCCCCACTGGTGGTCTCGGGCAGGGGTCCGGCAGCTCTTTCCCATGGGCTGTTGAGAAGCACCTTGCAGGACCAACGAAGAGTGAAGGCTTTGGGGTCAGCCTGTTGAAATTCTGAATTTTCCATTTACTGGCTTTTATAAGATTTTCATAAGTTCTTCTTAATTATTGTTTTCTTTGTTCCTTCTTCCATAAAATGGGGACAATCATGGTACCATTTTCATAGTATTCTGCGAGGAATGACCCAGGTGATGCGTCTAACAGGCTCAGCAGAGTGCCTAACACACGTGAGCATCAGTGGTGTTGGCAGAGGTATTGCACAGGGGATTCAGGAATGTATAGGTTGTTGTATGCTATGATTCTCAAGGGAGGTTCCTTTTAAATTAAGATTTTTTTTCATATTTATAAGTGATCAAATAGCATTTTCATCAGGTCACTTTTCTTTTCAATGAATCATACTCAGAACTTACGACACAGATCTCAGATGCTTCACCCAGGCAGTCCAGCTCCTCCCTGATCTGGCCCATCCTTTGCTTCAGTGAGGAAGACAGGGCCCCTTCCTGCCTCCCACACTCAGTGTGCTCCCTCCCACAGTGCTCTTGAGATGAGTCTTAGGTTGGTTTTCATGCAGGGCATGTAAGTCATCCCTCCTCTTCAAAGAAAGAAATCAAACTGCTTGCCATATTGATACTGCAACTGGGGATCACAACAAACACTATCTTTCCTCTTCCTTAAGGGCAGGTGTCACATCTACACCTCATGTTCTCAGTAAGTACCTAGTAAAGTGCCCAAAACAAAAACTTGGTCTGAATTCAAATCCTAGGTCCACAGTTTACTCTGGTGTGAGGCAAGTCCTTTACCACCTCTACTCTTGATGTAGGGTTATTTTGAGAAATAAATTACTCATAAACATCTCCTCTTGTAATTGGAACATACAGGTAAAACATTATGAAAACTATTAATGTACCATTAATGTTACTGGAATATTTGCAACAAGTCACAGCTCCAGTAGGCAAAGCTAAAAGAGAACAGTTTTCCAAAGCTAGAATTTCCTGGAGTTCAGTCAGTGAAATTTGCCCCTAAGTAGAAGGGAAGCTGTTTGGGGGGACATCTCATTTAAAGTGCCATACGGAGGCAGAAAGAGCAGTAGTTGCAGGAACTAGTATCTCTGTAAACTTGCCATGCGGCCAGCACAGTGTTAGGAAATTTTTAGGCCAATGAAATAAATAAAAACGCAAACAAAAAACCCTGGATAATATTTCATCAACAACCCTAATAGTCACGGTCTATTATATGTCTATACAGATCAAAGCAACTTGTTCCCCATGAAGCAATATTTCTGTGATGTTAATTTTGGGATTGGATTTCTCTGGCAGCAGAGTGGCGTGTGCTACAATGCCATCCTCCTTACCACACTCCTGCGGCGTGTTAGTGATCTGCCCTCTCACATGGTCAGATCCTGGGAGGCTGGGAGTTGTGTCTGTTTCCTCGGTGTTTACTGTTTGATGTGTGGTAGACACATTTGTGTTTCGTCACCTACACAATCCCTGTCATCTGGGTCTTAAATGTAAATTCACTCTAGTTAACTACAACTGGCGAAAAGACACAAGTACTTCATTCTTCTCAAGCTAATTTTGTTAGCCAGTAGATAATGGGCAATGTTTGCCATGGGTCCTAAAATCCATGATTGTGTTTCATGAGTGGATCCCTCTAAGGGGATGTGTCTACCTCAGGATGGAGACCATTGTTCCTTTTCCATCTCACTTTTGCTTTGGGAGACTGGCTCTGAAAGGAAGAGCCTGGAGAAACTGCAGATTCTAGCCCTGCCGTAATGGACATGGAGTGGCTGTGCTCCTGCCTGGGGAGACTAGTGTGGACCTAGAGACTCTGGGTTAAATTCTACCTATAATTTGCTCAGATGCCAGTGACTCTTCACTGTGGTATGAATTTCAGGATAGGAATGAAAGTAAAGAAAAGACAGATTTTAGTCCTAAGTATGAGACTATATATTTTTTTAAAAAGATGTTTTAACCAAGAGAAATATAGTAGAACTTCTGTGTGTTGACCATCCAAGGAAGGGATTGTAACAAACTGGCAACATACAGAAGTGGTTGACATAAGGAGCTAGGCCTACTATATTGACTCAGACATGTGGTGTACGTGTGGTCTATGCAATTAGGTCAACTTAAGGAGGTGGTCAGTAGAGGGAGGTGGTCAGTTATGGAGGCTCTACTATATGTGTATATGGGGATATCTGGGTTTCTCTTTGGACTTCAGAATGCTCTTAGACAAAATTCCACTGATTTGATTCCTAACAGGCTCCTATTCCACCTGCTCCAACCCTAACATTGAACCCTTTAGTCTAATTGCGGCTGTTAAACTAAACAGTGTGGCTCATGGCAAGCCGCTTAGAAATTCCATCATTTTTTCCCCTAGTTGTAAAACCAGGATATCACACTGACCTGCCTCAGAGGGTAGGGTGTGAATTAACTCCTGTAATTAGCAATTTCTGTGTTCTGCCTACACCAAGTAGGATACGAATGCAAACCATCATCACAATCACAGTGGCCTGAGTAAGCTTTGCTGCTACAGCTATACTTGGGAATAACTGCTTGGCAAAGAGCTGACTACTGGAAGCTGCAGACTTTACACAGAAGCAATATTTCCAGTATTTTCCCCAAGCAATCATGAGTAAATTGCTCACTAGGGGTGGCAATGGTTTCCAGCCAGTTCTGCCTCTTCTGATCTGTGCACCCTGCAAAGCTCAGTCGATGCAAGGTAACCGATCCCTCGTACGTCTGCTGTTAAGGGCAGATGAAGAATTCAGAGTGGTATAATTTGGACAGGGATGACATTTCCGTGCAACGGTATGTATTAAAAGCAAATAACTTGTACTACGTTGTTCCAGTCAAGAGCTATATAAACAGAATCTATGATTTTTTAATTATCTAATGACAAAGACAGATACTTTTTTTTTTTTTTTTTAAATGAGGAAGAACAAGTTGTCATTAACAACTCATCATGGGTTTCATTTTAGAAACTCTGAAAATGTTCCCCTTCTTACTATAGATAAAGGGAAGTCAAAATTACGATCTATTGTAGAAAGCGATCTTAAACGAAATTTAAAAATAATGGATTTAAAAACCTGATGTTATAAGCCTTTGATGGAAGGCTTTTGGGGGAAAATCCTGCATATAAACTGAGTGACCCTATTATGTATTCTGATAAGAGGTGTGTGCTTCTATTATTGAACAAAACATTTATTACCCTGCAAGTACTATTATATCAGTTTACATAAAATCTGTACTTTTCTGAGTTGCAACCTCTGATACAACCTCTGATTTTGAAAGGGAAAGTTAGTTTCAGAATGGCATGCAGAACAATGCTGAGATACATCTTTTCTGGGAACAAAAGTGAGGCCGCCCTTCTGTATCGAGGTGAGTCACTAATGCTGATTTTCGTAAGTTAAGGTGTTAGGTCCCAAAGGATGCCTGGTCCTGCAGCTATGCATTATGGGAACTTGGCCTGGCATGGGAGGGTGGAGCTCAGGTACTAGGCCAGGGAAGGGATTTTGACCTTACTTAGTTCCCTTATGCAAGATTCTAGAAGTAAAAAGCTGCTTTGTCTCATCATACACAGACCAGCACACCAAAGCTTGAGCATACACAAATGAAGGCGGTAAGTGTGCCCAGGCCTTGCATACCAGAAGAGAGCAGTGGAAAGTATTTCTCCCTTCCCTGGAAGTGCCAGGTGATCTTGCTTAGCTTAGCTAGGGATAAAGGTGACATGTAATATAATAGCCTACTTCCCTCATGAAAAAGTCATTCTAAGTTTGGCAAGGCAGACCTCATAAAAGAACTGGCTTGTTTTTGGAGTGTTTGTATCATATTCACTCAGGATTGGCAAGAAGATGGAAGATAATTTCTATTTCATTTCAAAATAACCATAACATAGTTAAGGAAAATAAATAATCCTGGATGTAAAATTTGGGGGGGGGGGCTTAGTTTATACCTAAATTATGATCTCTTTTGCTTATGAAAAAATCAATTTGTGTGAGGCTGCTTTCTGACTATTAGCTGTGTCATGTACATGTGTACCTGTGTATTAACAGGAGTTAATACTGGCTGATTTGGAGGGAATTGTGAACTTGGCCCAATCATTGGTACAGCTGCAGCAGAGACACATTTCAATTCAATCCATCAGAGATCACGGTGGTGTGTTATCTGATGGATTTATCTTAGTGTGTAGCATATGGATAGGGCAAGGAATTAAATGTGTGTTTACCATTTGATAAACATTCAACATAAATTGTACATTTATTAGTTGGGGACCACAGAAAGCAGAATTTCATTGCATACAGACTGCCATTCCCATTGAAGGATTAGCAGTTTCCTGAAAAGGCATACTAATTGTAAGAATGAGATCCATTTCTATTTACTTTAGTCACAAAGAAGTGTGTGTTCAGAGTTTTGGAAGGATAAGAGTGTAGCTCATTGGAGTGACTATACGGTTTGTTGTTTACAACTTCCAGTGGATCCAACACAGTCACCAAGTATAAAACTAGTGCTGATGAAGTTCTTAGCATTTGAGAACTTGTCTGAATGTTGTAGTCGCCATCATAAAGTTTTCAGCCCCATTTGTGTCTAAAAGAACTTGCCCCAATACTTTTGCATTAGCATGCTGAGCAGTCTCATGATATTATCTTACCATATAACGACTCCCCAAATCTCACAGAGATTAATGGTGATAACATAATTCCACAAAGTTGCCACTCTATATGTAGAAATATATTGGCAATAAAAACCAGTCACTTGTATGCCTTTCCCCAGTAGGGGATCTCTCACTTTTCTCTGATTTTTAAAGGCTTCAGATCAATAACTAGAGTGACATTATTAACAGCTCCCTCAACACCTTGGCCAGCGCTAATATTAAATCCATTACACCTTCTGTTTGACATTTGCAGTACAGCAGAAAGTGCTGTAGATACAGTCACATTGTCTGGGGACTCGGGTTGGATGTGGGGTTAGTAAGATGGTTTCCCTCGCCTAACTTCTAAATTCAGTTTATTGATAAGAAACTTGAACCAATACCCAAAGACAACAACAACAACAACAAAATTAAACAATCCTAGTTCCCCCAACTGTATACCAGATGGTGAATAATTTACCCATAGAAGTACAAGTAGATCTCAAATCCAAGCAGTTTTGAAAATTAAATATTGATCTGATCCTCAGATACATTTTTACATTCTTTATTGTTATTCCTAAACACGTGTCCTCTAATTCTATCACTTATTGTTAAAGTCATCTAAAGAAGTCGGAGGAACTGGGTTCCTATTCCTGTAGAATTAGGAGTTGGTTAAATTTACTACAGCATAAAAGCACAAGTAGATGATGAAGATTATTTCCATTCTATTGTTCCAATGTTTGTTTCCTTTCAAATATTTAGGACATAGAGTAGCTATACTAGCATAAAGATCATACCACCAAAATCATTATCTTTACCCCCCAGAACAGGCTAGATTCTGCCTGCAACAAAACTTGATAACCTGTATTTTAGATAACCAATGGATTACTCAAAATGCTGCCTCATATATTTTGGTAAATTGTCTAGATATGGTGCAGGATTGATTTCTCCCTCTCTGAGCTCATACCCATTCAATAAGCTGCAAGAGGCCCTTGTCCTGACTGAATTCCCTCAAAGCAGGGCTCGGCTTTGTTCCTCCTGGTCCTCAGCAGAAGCTGATTATTAGCTAGTAGGAAAAAACCCACTGGAGACAGAAAGGGAATTTTATCTCAAAGAGAGAAATATGATAGACAAAGACACCTGTGAGGTTAAATGAAAAAGCAGAAAAAGAAAAGAAAAGAAAGAAAAGAAAAGAAAAGAAAAGAAAAGAAAAGAAAAGAAAAGAAAAGAAAAGAGAAAAGAAAGGCAGGTTATCAGAAGTATATACGTTATACTCTTATTTTAGTGAAAAATTGCCAAAAATCCTCCCAAACAGAAGAAGAAAAACAAAACTCTAAAGGGCATGTAGAGTATGTAATGAGCAGTGGTTATTTCTAGGTAGTAGGATGTTGGTTGGTCTTTACTCCTTGTTGTTTACGTTGTCTGAATTTTTCGTAAGGAGCATGAATTCATTTTATAATTGGAAAAAAAAAGCTTTTATTAAGAAGAGAGAAGGAGTAAAAGCACAGTAATTTTATGATCTACCCGAAGGAATATTATTCTTTGCCTTCAAAATAGGGAGACTTTTCAAGTTCCTCAAGGATTTCTTGGAAGAGCTATTTTTCTGTTTACTAAGCATTTAAAAAGCGATGAAATTTATGAAAAAGATAAAAGATGAGGCTAGCACTCATAATCTCCAGATTACAGAATCATTAAGAATAATGAAAAGGGCTCAGTGCTTGTAGCTCAAGTGGCTAAGGCGCTAGCCACATACACCAGGGCTGGCGGTTCGAATCCAGCCGGGGCCTGCCAAACAGCAATGACAACTACAACCAAAAAATAGCTGGGCGTTTTGGTGGGTGCCTGTAGTCCCAGCTGCTTGGGAGGCTGAGGCAAGAGAATTGCTTAAGCACAGGAGTTGGAGGTTGCTGTGAGCCGTGATGCCACAGCACTCTACCCAGGGTGACAGCTTGATGCTTTGTCTCAAAAAAAAAAATAGAATGAAAAGACAGAAATGTGTATGATTGTGATGGATGTTTTACTTATTTCAATGTAGGCATTTTCACATTGTATATCAAAGCAGTACCCTGGACCCCATAAATGCAGTACTGTACAAAGTTATGATTTAATAAAAAACAATTAAAAAAAAAAAAAAAAAGAAAAGACAGACTCGGCACCTATAGCTCAGTGGTTAAGGTGCTGCTCGTATACACCAGGGCTGGCGGGTTTGAACCCGGCCCAGGCCTGTCAAACAACAATGACAACTACAACAACAACAACAAAAATAGCCAAGTGGTGTGATGGGCACATGTAGTCCCAGCTACTTGGGAGGCTGAGGCAAGAAAATCACTTAAGCCCAAGAGTTTGAGGTTGCTGTGAGCTGTGACGTCATGGCCCTCTACTGAGGGTGACATAGTGAGACTGTCTCAAAAAAAAAAAAAAAAAGAAGAATGAAGACACAAGCAGATCTATAAAAAGAAAATGACCCATCTCCACGGCATGCCCACAGGTTCTCTGCTGCCCATGTTACAGGAACCTGCAGGGACAGTGAAGAGTAGTCTTTCCAAAAAGTTCAAATCAAACTCTAAATGGGCACCCTAGAACATAAGAAGCTTTTAAACAAGGTCGCCTATTTATTTTTCTTGTGCCTGAATTTAGATTTCTTTCAGAGAAATAATATATCTATGACACTATTAATAAGTGTGCATCCATTTAAAATATTTATTTGGATTTTCTGTCCTATCAACTATTCTTCTTTCCTGCCCCCTTTGTCTTGAGACTGAGTTAAGACAAGACAATCACAGGCTGCAGTTCAAAGAAACAGAATTCCTATTACGGCACAGGATGGCCGGCTCTTAGTCTGCTTCAGTCACTTATTTCCTTTTATTATAATGCCAAAAGTTATTTAGATTTCAGTCACTTAGTAATGCTACGCTGAACACATCAGGGCTTCTGAAAAATTCCATTCCTACTAGTCCTTTCATTTTCATAATAACCATATATCAATATCCCCTTTCCAACTAAATTAAACCACTATTTAAAAAAGAATCTGTATTTTATCAGAGTTTAAGAGATTATGATGCAACGAACAACAGTCTTCAAAATGTTCCTTCATGTTATTAAGAATTAAGAAATCTTGTTAAAATTCTTTCAGCTTTTAAGAAACATAAGCAGCTTTGGGATGTAGTGCCTGACATGAACTTTGTAAGTCATTCCCTTGGAGCGATCATCTGCATTAGTGAAGATATTTCATTCAAGGTAGCGCCCTGTGTTGCTTTTCAGTATTTGGGCTGTCAATCTAATTGCCTTTTTAAGCCAGAGATTGAAAATACACTACAGACTTTTAGGGCTCAGGTAGCTTAATGTTCTTTAGTGGCGAGAGCCACACTCACCATCAAGGAAGAGAGCCTCTTCTGATGTGAGTGTCGCTAATGAGCTCAAGTTGTTGAGTGACGTGGAAAGCAGAGTTTTCCGTGTCATTACTTAGCATGCTAGAGGAAGGCTGGTACAGGCAGAGGGAGAAAACCCAAGTAACCACAGTGCCTTTCAGTCTGACTTCAATGTTCACTGATGGAGTACTTTAAAGGAGAGAAGAATGGTAATAGAGGAAGGAGATATCCATTTTTCTATTATCCAGAATGAACAATAGGTGAGAACTGATTCCAATAATGTATCTAGAGTTGTTTTATTCATTCTAGTTTTCACAGAAGCCACAGGACTTATCAAGAGTTCTTATAGTAAAATATGCATTTGGCTGTAGCCTAGGATACCCTGGTGGTTTATAGGCTATGGAGTTTTTCTCCCCAAGTCTCACCTCAGTGTGCCTCTGGGGAGCTCACTATGAATCGACAGGGTCCTTTGTCTTACAAGAGGACCTAATTCAACCTTAAGCTGCATCAACAGAAGTACAGTCGCCTACATTGCCTTGTACTGGTCAGGTTACCTCTAGTGGGCTACGATCAGTTCTCGGAGCCATATTTTTAGAGGGTCACCAACCAACAGAAGCACAGCCAGGGCAGGATGATTAGGGTGGTCAGGTTTCTGTGTGGCTTGGAAAGGAGGAGGAAGGCAAGAGGAAGGGAGGATTTACTCCTTCCTCCCTAGAAGGCAGACATTCTGGTCCCAGAAGGCAGACGTTGGGTCAGTGGAGAGAAAAGGCAGTGAAGTAGACTGTGGCTCTGTATCTGAGGTGACTTTTAGAACTGCTCAACGATAGGGTTGGCAGCCTTACACATTCATGATCAGGGTAGGTTCCCGCAGGGACGAGACAGGTTGCCTGCTGGATTTGCTGCAGAGGATTGGCTGCATATGTTGCAGGCTGAGTTAAAGGATTGTGAAGTTCCTTCTAAAGGGGAGAGTTTGGGATTCTTTCCAAGGCCTGCCTTCATACAGAGTCTTACAAACTTGAATTCTTCTACTTTGCATGTTTGAATCATGAGGAATCAAGATTCCCCAATCTAACTTCAGGATGAAAGGAGTAGAAAATATTTTCATGTGCTGCTTCTCAAAGATGCTCAGATACAAACATCCTATTGACTAGAAAACAATTCCAATGATCTCACTGATATATCTATTCAGTAAAGTCAATGAGCTATGATATAAGAATATATGACTTCCGTCCTGAACAAAACTATTTTCATTTTTAAAGGGTAAACAAGAGATATTCCCTTTTCTCACATGCGGGGCTTATTGGAGAAGGACGATTACAAATGCTCCAGAATAATGAATGCCCTAGAAGCTACAGTTAACTTCTGAGAGGAAACATGATTGGTTCTAGATGGAATTAAAATATTTACAAAAGAGGCAAATCTGTTTTTTCCTTTCTGTGTGAGCAAACATATTGTGATTATTTTCAGGCAGGCCAAATAATTTTCTTGGAAGTATGTTGAATTATTTTAATATTAATCTTAAGAGATGGTTTTCTCTTTTCCTTTCCAAGACGATGCTTTTGTGTTGAGAATGTGTTTTAAAACAACAGATCAAGGAAAGTACAAGCATCTTTGAAGAGTGCAAAAATAATTTCCCAAGTAAGCAAATAAAACTTTGCACTTCAAATCAGGCCTTGATTCATTAAAAATCTTAAACTTCTCATGAGAAAAATTAACATTTAAACCACTGCTGCTTGGCCAAGCACTCCACCACACAAGAATATGAAATATCTCCTCTAAAAAAGTACAAAAAGGACAAAACCACAAATGTGGAACTTCAATTAATTTAAAGCCCCAATCAGCAAAGAATAAATCCTTCGCAGATCTAATTACCAGCGCTCTCGGAAGACCCAGACCGACCAGCCAATCTTCCCCGTGTTTGAACAGCTTGATGAACTAGGGGACTGATGGATATCAAGTCATTTTGTTTAATTTATAAATGGATTTTCCCCTAATACTTAAATTATCATCAGTACAACACAATGAAAATGGGAACATTCTGAATGCAAAGTCTATAAGAGTCCTGGAAGGAATCCCAATGAGGAATGTCACCTCTGTTCATTCCTCTATACAATTGATCTAATTAAATACTGAGGGTAGAAAGGCAGTTTAAAATGTAGCCATTTCTGTTTTCTTTTTAGCCTTAATTTATCTGTTCACATCTTTCAAGTACCTTCTGATGCTTAAAAAATAAAAGAAATAAAGAAACCAAGATTTCTGCAAGGCCCCAATACTTTTAATTCTACACAAGCGAATATTTAAAATGCCTCTGCTATAGACTTTGCTGAATGATAAATAAATGCATTTCACTGAGCCATGGTAACAATAAAATGAAGAGGGTGTTCCAAATCAGGAGCTTTTCCATCCAGTAGTTGGAGAGAGAACTGAAAGGAACCAGTACTTTCTGTATGTATTGTTCAATTGAAATTAGATCTCTGGATTATACTTATTAAAATGTCTCCTTATTTTCAAATCTCTTCCTTATTTAATTACTGCATGGGGCTGAAAGCTGCGTGGAATTGTTAAATACCCTTAGATCTATTTATAGTCTCTTCACACGGGTAACTTGAGCACACTCATTTGGCAAAGGTCCTTCTGACCCACCCACACCTTGGGTTTGCAATTCCCACCTGGCTCAGGGGTCTCCGACTGAGAGGAGGAGGATGCTGAGCTGGCTCCGTCCTCAGCGGTGCCCTGGGAGAGGAGACCCCGCCCCGGCGGGAGCTTCATGCCCAGCTGTTCCGCCATCTCCACGTGGTCTCCCGGGTGGACATAGTCAAAGACGCTGCTGCCTGTCAGCTCCACCTAGAGAGGGAAGAGAAAGAGAGGGAGGGAAAGGGGTCATTGGTTTTTCTGGTTTCACATTCAGCACCACAGGCATTCAGAGTCTGAGCAGAAAAGGAAATACATTCAGGCCCCAGAAACAATCCTGGTTCTAAGTCCTTCATCTTCAAATGCTTAAGGATTCTTGAAAGAGAAAGATCTTTTTCGTATGTTATTTATTTAGCAATTGTTTAGCCCAGTTTTTTTTCTCATATACTGTTTGCAGAAAGCCAAGATGTTCAGGGAAATGTGGACGGAGGCTGCCTTGTGTTCAGCTGTTTTATCTGTGCGTCATCAAATACCTGCATGTTTTGTGTCAACCAGATGATTGACTGAATCCTACGTGTTCATTCTGAGAAGTTTGGGCTTTGTATAGAAACAGCCAGAGATAGCAGGCTCCTTACAGTATACAGATTTCCAAGATGTGTCTTTATACATATCATCTTATTTCTATGTATATTTAAATGAAAGAAGGGCTGCTTACGAATATATGCAAAAGCATAATGTTTTCATTAGATATTACTCATTAGCTCTGTAATCGTATGGAGAATTTTCCATGTAAAAGAGGTCAGCTGAGGTCTGAAGCAGCTGTTTTTTTTCCCTGCTGGTATCAGCTTGTTTTGTCTTCAATCTAATAAGATACATGGTACAAATCTCCTTGAGGGCTTTAAAAAAATGTTTTATTTTGTGTACTCTTTGAATTAGGCTGACACTAAAGGTAGAAAAAGAACATCAAATGTCAAAAGCGTTCCGGCCTGAAGTGGGGTCACTCCGTCTCAGTGCTGCGGGCATAATCCCTGCATCTGGGATTCCAGCCATCTAAGGGGCAGAAGATGCTGAGGAAAGGCCTTACCTCTGTACTCATCTGATGCTCTAACTTTTATCTCCTTTTGAGAACAGTGGTAATGCTTCTAACAGACAACTGGGAGAGATGGGTCAGTCGCAAGACAAGTAAAAGCTCTTTCCCAGGTCACTAATGGCTTTGCTGGTTCCCTGGTCTCAGGCCAGTAATGATGTATCAAGGAAGCTACCAGCACTTCATCTTGTCCCAGGTGTTACTTAGAATACCTTCTTACCTCATTTCCCTTTCCTGTGTAATCTCCAGCATCCCTCCAAATTCCACCTGAGTGCCTGCACTCTTTCCTGCCCAGAAGGAAGCCTGGCGGTAGGCAGACTGTCACAGAGAGCATGATACTCAGAGCATTATTATCCCCTGAACTCTAAGTCCCGGTAAAATGATCACCTCTGCTCACAGGTACCATTTGATTAAAATCTTAACAGGCTACAGATCTTCAACATCTATCAATTAACAGGGGTACAGCTAGAAAAATAGGAAGCTAAATTCAATTTGGTTAATAGCTATTCCTGAAAATGGCTTGCATAACTTTCACCGAAAATGAGGTACATTCTCCTGCTATTAAACTGCCCTGTCCTACCCTGTATTACCCTGCTCCTGACTATATTGTTTTACGACCCGTTTCCTCTACTTGGTATCCGTTACAGAGTGTAAATCAGGATTCACCGTGATCAGCTCCTACCCTCTGGGAGGGGGGGATTACATGGAAATAATCCCTTTAATGTGCGCCTTGCCTCTAAGCACTTCACACAGTAATAAATGGGTAAACTGACTTTGAGCAATTAAGAAATTAAATGAAACTAATAAAATGTGTGTTTTAATATTTCTTGATGGTTATTTTGTTTGGAGATTAGCAAATATGAAGAAGTCACTCTCATCACTCTCATTTTGCAGGGAGTCCAATTGTAGTAGCACTTAATAAATATTTCTGTCACTTTTCTCAAATTCCGATCTTTTTTTTTTTTTTTTTTTAATACTTCGATGTGCCTTTTGGGACAGACCACAGATCGTGATAAGATGACAACACAAGTGGGAGATAAAATAGATTTCTGAAAGATGCTGGTTATTGAATATTCATGTACACCAATCTTACGGGGAGGAGGAACAGACCATCTCCACAACCTGATTCCCACAAAATAATGCCCTGAATATGGCACGTTTAGAGCAAGATTGAGTCGCGATGTGTCGTTATGGTAGGGTGAGGACTTTCTGCTCCAGTGGTCTCATGGGATTTCCCACCAAGACACTTCATAGCCTGATATGATGGAGAGGTGGCCTCTGAGAATTTGACACAAGCATAGTCTTGTAGTTAAGGCACATGGTGTAGGGGGCAGCACCAACTACTTGGAGTTATAACCTGACTTTGACAGGAGAATTTTTTTCTCCTAGGCTGTGTGACCTTGTCAATTTTCTATTGTAAAAGTGGCAGCATTGCTGCTCTGCGGGACTCCAGGGGCACCACTCACATGGAACCCCATGTGACTGGCACCTTCTGGAATGCCATCCCTTGGGAATCGTGCAGGACTGTGGTCCTGAGAGCTGGGATGAAAACAAGACTTGCCCTGCCTGTCTCTTGGCTGAGACTGCCTGCTGCTGTTAGACGGCTAAGAAAGGAGGATGACCGGTATTGTATACTCTTATGTAACTCCGTGTCTTCACTTGGGGCAGCAGTTTAATCGTCAGGGGATGATACATGCTTTCAGCCTTAATATCAACAATAGCAATATTAGCAGTTACCCACTCTGTGTAGGTACTTTCTGTACTTTGCTTTCATTAGTCCTCATAACAATATTTTGAATTGGTATGATTATCCTCATTTCACAGAAGAAACTGAATCCTGGAAACAGCCAATTATGGAGATAGAATTTGGTTCAAAGTGCACTTGACTTGACCTACCACCTCCCAGTTAGTACTGTTTGCAGGGCACTCTGAGCTCCTGCATCCTACAGCCTCTCTTTGGTTCAGGAGAGAACACTGAGCACCAAGAAGGCAGGAAGGCAGGTAGCCTGTCAATCACCGGGGAGGAGGATACTCTGCCACTGGACCAAGAAGGTGCTTATATATGCATGTTGAGTTGGAAGAGACTTTAAATACCATCCATTATTATCCCCTTACTTAACAGAGGAAAACTCCATCATTCTGAGAGGTTACAATGGTTTTTCAAGTGTACCCAGATGTTTTGTGATGGAAGCAGGGCTGTGAGTCCAATTGACTAGCTCTTAGTCCATCATTTTTCTCATGAAACTCTTGTCTTTTTTTTTTTTAATCTCATGAAGATTTACTAGGTAGGACAGACTGGAACTCATGTTTTTTGTCACTAAATTCTGTGCCTCAAAATAGACTACAAAAACTAAGACTTGGAATTTTTTATTTGATGAACAGACATTACTTCTTGTTAACTTTAAGTAGGAAAGAGAAACATGGCCCCAGTCTAATGCTAATTAGGTGCTTTCAAATCCCTAGTTACCAACTCTTTCAAACATTTGCCCACTGAGAACTAGGACCACTGCCTTGTATTTAGTAGATCTATCAAAAATGTTTGTTGAATGAATAAAGGAAGGTTTTTATACCTGAAATTTTTTTGGCTTTATTTGTATTTAATTCAGACAAGTTTAAGTTAGTTCTTTTACATTATTAATGCCATTATTATTATAACAAATGAACTTTAGCACCATAAAACAGTCATTCCCAATAATTCCTGGAATTTAACTGAGGATAGGACCATACTAATGTTAGGAAAGGGCAGTTTAAAAAAAATTCTTTAAAGAATAGGGGCCATTTTTTATAATCCACTTTGCTCCCAATCTATGGCACAACTGGGTTTAGCTGGTTAACTTCCAAGTTTCATACCCCTATGAGCTCCTTATCTGAATTGTAATATAATTCTACAGGAATTGTTTCTTAATTATTTCTTTAGATCACCAATGGTAGAAATTTCAAGAAATTTCATTTCATGTTAATGATCGATCCTATCCTAGCTCCAATCCTGAATTATGATCTACCTACTGGAAAGGTAAACCTTTGTTTTCCCCTAATAGAACTCCCTGATTGGTGCAAACGTGCATTCTTAGGCAAACATGAGAACCTCTTCATTTTACAATAAACTTAATCATTTTATAAAGTGATTTTAAAAAATAGCCATGTCCTGTTTATTAAATGTAAGAAACAGACCTAAGTGTCTTTGAATTGTTTCTCTAGTAGAAGAAAGAGAAGGAATCATGACTATTTCTAAACTCACCCACTCGATCCAACTTTACTCTAGGTGATGACTCTACGAGAAAAATGACTCTCACATTGCCACTTACAAAGCAGCTGAGACTGTACCACAGGCAGCAGATAGGCAATAAGTAATAAAAAAATCAATCACATACAGAAATAGCATTTTGTTTAAACTCTTTTCTCCCTGCCTTTTCCCTGACCAGTGCTACCACAGATTCCTCTGGGACAAACCACAGCTTCTGGTGCCATCTGGCATAACCTATAGTCAGGTTATGCCACACAGACGTCCTCAAATTTATTTCACGTTCTGATAGCTTGCATGTAATTTGCACGCTAGACACAGTTGATTTGGTAACTCTGAAGTTTCCTGGGAAAAAAAAATGTAAATATATTATACAGTGGTTTGAGTTGACTTTTCCATGTCAGGTCACTGTACCCTGCTGGTAGATTGGATGGGGGACTAATTTGTCTTTTCATACATCAAGCAAGCATGTCAATAGCCTTTGCGTGGCCCCCTGGAGTGAGCAATACTTTTTAACTACAGCAATGTACTAACGGTGTGACTCATTGAATTCAGTGCTTCTTTGATTGCAGGGTTTGAGTAGAAATGAGAAGCAGGCAGTGATGTTGTAAGTCATCTCCATATTGGAACAACTTAAGAGCATACCTTTATAAAGGAAGATCATAAAACTTATTTTTAAGATTTTTCTTTAAAAATGCTTCAGTCTTAAAAATCAACTTTGTTTCATTCCTATCTCATAAGAGGTCATTCAAGACCCACCACTTACGGTCACATGTCCTAACTAAACCTTTTTCTATGACATTGTTTCTTTTCTCTTCTTTTTCTTTTCTTTCTTTTTTTTTTTTTTTTTTTAATTTAAGGACATTAAGGTTCCTGAGAGGATGGGGGGCCTCTTGGATAAGATTTTTTCAGGATTTTTTTGCAACCAGGCCCCACTCCCATAGGGGATGGTGGCATTACCTGAATAGAAGGTCATTCCTGAGAGTACTGTGGTGGTGGTAAGGGGCTTGGAAACCTAATTCCCAGGTTAGGCTTTCGGATCCCCTGGGAGACCCTGACATCCAGGTTAGAAAATCCTGACCCAGGATAAAGTGGAAATTCTATCTCACCACAGCAGGTGAGGATTTGTAGTTTTTTGGGGGTCACATTTGTATTATTGAAGGATAATAAAGTGATAAGAGAATAAAATATAATAAGATATGATAGCTTGATTAGCATAGGTTTTCTTTGGATTTACTAGTATCTTAATACCATCTTCATAACTTCCTACATATTGTAGAACTCTACTGAATATTTATGAACTGTTTTGACAGTAACTGTTCTTTACTGCTCTGTCTCATTCTATGTATTTGCTGACTTATCTGAAGAAAAACGCATAAAAGCACGAGGTCTGTTACAGAAATACGTGTATAAATTAGTAGAACAAGAAGAAAGAAAGGTTCTGTATCAGAATGATGAGGTAGAATGAAAAAATCCTTCCAGTGTCATCAAATAAGATGGCAAATCCACTCTCTTTTTACAGATCCATTAACAGAGCCTTCCCCTAGAAGAATTTTAGCTCAAAGATACCACATCATGTGTTTATTTTATGCTTAGAAATAAACATTTTGACTCCTGTGGAAATCAGTGGAGTAGGGTTTTTGTCCCTAGAGTGTCTGACTTGAGAAGCACCACGCCAGCATCCAGAGAGACACTGCACAACCAGTTCTGATCTTTGATTTAGAATTGCCAGGAGATAATTCCAAAGGATATCCCACTACTCAGAGAAGAGAAAGGAAAAATCACACTGCTGGAGAAATGGGACAAAAAAGGAAATAAAGAAGGAATTGCAGGTACTGATTCAGACATGGGCACAGCTATTTGGAATGCTCTGTCTGCCTTTCTGACTATTGATCAGGCAGTAATCAAATCTGCCTGATTGTTAAATATTCAGCATTGTTAAGATAGGTCATCGCAGAGACTCAAACATCCAGTGAGCATTTTTAAATACTTATAAAAGCCTGGTGTGGTGGCTTACACCTGTAATCCTAGTACTCTGGGAGGCTGAGCCACACGGATTGCTTGAGGTCAGAAGTTCAAGAGCCTGAGCAAGAGTGAGACCCCCATCTCTACTATAAACAGACAAACTAGCCAGGCATTGTGGTGCATGCCTGTAGTTCCAGCTACTTGGGCTGCTGAAGCAGGAGGATTGCTTGAGCCTAGGAATTTGAGGTTGCTGTGAGCTATGATGCCACAGCACTCAACCCAGGGCATAGAGAGAGACTCTGTCTCAAAAAAACAAACAAACAAAAAGAATAAATAAATAAAATAAAAATAAATGAATAAATAAATACTTAAGAAATAATCTGTGCATAAAACAGATCCACAAACTCTCTGAGGTCTCTTCCATTCTTTTTCTGTTTAAGGAATAAATTACATGCTATATTTCATTTTTTTCTGGTAATCACTCCATAATATGGAAGTAGTGGTTTTAGGATAATTTTGATACGCCAGTATCATTTTCCTTTCATTAAGAGACACCACTTAAAAGAACACTCTAGAGACTGTCTTAATACTGAGAGGACATGACATCACAAGAATGAGCCCAGGGATTGGGGAAAGTAACTAAATCAAGAAATTTTAAAATCCTGTTTTACAAGATTCTTCCAGTTTTGAAGTTTCAATGTATCTGTAGGGCAGGAAAGGCCAACTTTTTAGTATTTGTTAACAGTGCTGGGAAAGAAAAAGGATGCCGTTGGAGGTTACATCATAGCAAAACTTGAAATGATGTCAAGAAAGAAATATTAACAATCTTACAAGTCGCTGAAGTCAGTCTCTCTTTACAGACGATCAAAAGAAGAGTGAGATGTCATTTTCAAACCTTCTTCATTACCTTGGTGGTAAGGAGACAAATCAACATAAAATACTTGATATTGGCATAGTTAATCCATTATCTTTAAATTTTACATGGTTCAATATTTGTCATTTAAATCTGGATGCACATTAAGATGCATGTTATGCACAGCCAGACTTCCGTATCAATATATTTCAATTTTTGTTTAATTGTTACTATTCTCACAGTGAATTCTGTCCTCTTCCTTCTTTTGGGTATGTGAACAAGAAAAAGGGGAAAGTGATTGTAAGTTAAGATTGACATTGAAATCTTCCCTTGATTGTAAACAGCCCTTTTAAAGAAAGGTGACTGGATTAGGAAAACTATAATAATTATGGGGATGACTTTTCCAGTTGCTTTTGAAAGCTTCACAGGATGATTTTATTTTGTTCTAGTTACACTAAAACAATGTAACTAGAAGTTACATTGGATATGCTTCATGCATACAAGTGATAATTCATAATAATAAATAATAATGCATATACATAATACAGGTGATCATTCTTGATTATTTTTTAGAGGGGCTTCTCTGTGATGGAGGATCCACAACAGCAGCCCATACTAGAAGTTAAGTCACAATGTTTAGGTGACACCATTGAAAGCACACACACAAAAAAGTGCAAAACTAGGAAGGCTTAATAAAGGTGATTTGTCTCTACACCTCAAGAGGTCTTTATGGTTAAGAGAAAACAAAACAAAAGGAGTATCTTGCTCTTGGCAGGTTGGAGCACTCAGCCAGTGCCAAAGCTGTTGTATGTGAAGCCACTGGCTCTCCTTCTCTGGGTCACTGTAAGGGGTCCTAAGACATAGGACCAGCGAAAACCACAGACCATATTAAAATATTTTCCAAACAGTGGTTAGCCCATATCAAGAAATTCATGTGGGAGTTAATCCAATGAGGAGAACAAGGAGACATAAAATTCTCCATGCTATGAGCAACTACAGAGCCTTCCAGAATCTTCCCTGTTGATACATTTAAGCAAATGTTACGAACCTCCCTAAATGCCACCTGGGTACTCTACCCATTGTGTGTAATTTACTTTGAGTGAATTACTATAAGGAAACAGCCTAATACATGGCTATTTTATTTGGGCTATTGTAACTACTAACTGTGGTAGTGATTGGAGTTATTTTCTATGAAACAAGTCAATAATCTGAGCACTGTCTAGGTGCTATTTTAAAGGAATAAGTTAAATTCACAACTGTTTAATAACAGACTGAGGTGCTCTTGTTACTAGAGGGAATGTAAATAGAACTGGCAAGTAGAGAAAATGAGTCAGAAGAAATGAGTCATTCCAGAGGTGAAAAGCAAAGCTGTGCTCACGATCCTTCAGATATTTCAGGAGGAACATGGTGGCAGGGAAAATACCTGTTTGAGAACATGACAAATTCTATGTTCTGTCTGATCACATGCATATAATTTGGCATTATATTTCAGAGTTTCAGACTCTCCTGCTATTTATCCATGAATATTCTGTAGAGACAAGTATTGCGACTGAGTGTTTGAAATATGGCTACTGTAAGTTATTTAATATAAAATAACACTAGGTTTTAAAGACTTAGCAGAAAAATAAAAAGAATGCAAGCCATCTTATAATTTGTATTGATTACATGTTGAAATAATATTTTTAGGAATATAAGACTAAATAAAAATACACTATTAAAATTAAACTTACTTGTTGTTTTTTTTTTTTCTTTTACTTGTTAAAATGTGGCTACTGGGAAAATTTAAAATTCCACATGTGGTTTGCAGTATGTTTCTAATGGACAGTGATGCTCTAGAACCAAGAATCCGTGGGATGGAAGAACATGAAGTATCAGAATACTATAAAGATGACATGAAAGGGAAGAGGTTTAAGAGAATAAAATATAATATCAACACAGGAATGATATCTTTAGAATAAAGGACTGACTAGTAGATTGAATCAATCAGTATTGATCAAACACGTATTGATCATCAGCTCTCTGCAAGACACTGTATTTGGGATCATGGGCATAAAAAGAAGCACTGAAACTCAGCACCTTCCCCCAAGAGGTTTACCATTCACTTTGGAGAGGTAAGACAAACATATACAAGTTCAGATGATATGACAAAAATATATGACGGCACAGTGTAGTATATGGTTAACTTGCAACATGAACATTATAGGTTATTGCCTCAAATTCCTCCAGATCCATTGAGGATTTTCTTAAAATGCAGAGTCATAGGCTCCCAGAAATTCTGGCTCAATAGATCTGGGGCAAGGCTGCATGTTTAGGAAGCTCTTGGGTGATGCTGGTACTGCTAGTCCTTGGCCACACTTTGGTACCATTGGTACCAACCTGTGCTGAGGTGGTCCTGGACCAAAAGAACCTGGGACAGCAACTCTCATTCTGGCTCCTTGCAGAGAAGAGGTTGAGAAAGGACAGGTGGCTTAGATTAAAAGCTGGGAGCACTCCAAGACGGAATGGGAGTCTAACTACACTGGAACTTAAAAGGGCAGGGCGGTGTACTACACCGCTCTTGGGGTAAGCTGAAAACCCTGGAAAGCATTAGCAGAGGCTCAAGAAACACGGAGTGAATGATTCTGACCTTAGGGAGATGTATCTATGCTCATGTTCATCAACCTTTTATCCCCTTCTTTTAATTTCTATATCATAATTGTGTATGTATAAAATGTATAAAATATTTTATACATTTGTATAATATATAATGACAAAATGAGAGTAAATGGGACATCTACCACCTGAAACATTTATTTTTTCTTTGTATGGAGAACATTACTTCTCTTCTACTTGGAAATATGCCATTAGTTATTACCTATAATCTTCTTACTATACTATTCAATACTAGCATTTACCCCCTTTTAAAATATTGAGGAACAGGCCCAAGTCATCATTTTTAGGGAATATCATATCTTATTTTTCTTCTCAAGTTTGTACCTTGAAGACAGGTGCAGACCAGACCTAGGCCTATGTCTAAATAATTGCCACACTTTGAACCTTTGTCTTATATAGTTAAGCTCAGGATCCAAGATTCTCATCTCATTATTTTCTTATTTCTGACACATTCAAATAGAGTCAGCTGATGACGGATGATTTTTTTTTCCTCATGGGTGCACACAAGACCCACTTTGGAATTTTTAATCTAGCTTCTTTCTTCTCCAGAGAGACTTCTGTAGGTTGACTGTCTTTTACCTGACTATGCATCCAGGAACAATGGTGCTACCCAACTTTTCTTCCTAGGATGGGCAGAAAGAGCTCAAAATGAGGATGTACCTTAACAATACTCCTCTAACAAAGCAACCACCAGACCTCAAGATGCATGACCTGTAATCCTAACACCAAATACCTCCTGTATCTGCACGTTTCCATGTTATCTAGAGATGGTGGCGTTGCTCAGGAATGGAAAGACTTTTCAAAGTTTTGCTCCAGATTGGGACCCAATAGCTCGCTACCATAAATAGAACTTTCCTAAGTGAGGTAGTGGAAATTAGCCAGATAAATTACCTACAGTGTGATGCTTTATTGATTTTAATTAAATGTACCAGTCTATTTTGACAAGCTTTGCATGTAGTTATCAAAACCTTTATATTTTACCATACCCTTTCAGTCTTGCTTTGAAAACCAGTAGAAGAGCACAAAACACATTGGTTGAGAAAGGTTGGGGGTGGGTGGGAAGAGAGGGGTGAAAACTTATCAAAAGTAAAATTGGATTAAGAGTCAATCAAAATCCAACTGTGAATTTATCATTTCAATGCATTTCAATGAATGGTTTAAAATCTGTTTGAAATCTATTTGAAAATGAATATGTAATAATATAGACATATCTCCTTTTCAAAGCCAGTATTGTCAGATGTATTCTGAGCATTATAATTCATGAACAGAGTAGATGACTATTTGAAAAGTATTAAAATGAGCTGACTTTTCAATACAAGTGTCTTCACAATAAGTTTTCCTATTCCGGGCAATTCAGAAATGTAGACAATTGTGGTAGAAAAATAATATGTATTGTAATATTCATTGTACAGTAGTAGTGTAGTAAGTGGCAATTCTGGACATTACAAGAGACACAAGGATTATTTTCTGTGATTGCACAGAGAATACTTGGATTTCTTGTGAAGCTTTTGCATTGGAAATGAGATTCATCAGTCTGAACGGGGCAGGGTTAGAGCCCTTAGCAACATGCTTATTTTGTAGAAGGTCACTCAATAATAACTTCCTCTGCCCTCCAAGCTTATTAAGACTGACTGGCATATATTAATGAAAACACCTGATTCTCCAACCATAAAACCCAGACAAAGACTTTATTTTAATATTAAGGAAGGAACCCTTAATTAGCAGGGTTTCAAAAATGTCAGCTTCTTCTATTAGCTGTTCTGGTCCATCAAAGCCATAATCCCTACTGTCAAATTTCATCACATGATAGACAGTTTTGCTGGCTGTCTTTTTTTTTTTTTTTTTTTTTTAACTGATCATACTGACTGAAGCTTTTTAATTTTTTTTTATTTTATTTTGCCATCACTTTTAACAACTCACTGTACATTTGCCTGTTACGCTCTTGATTTTACTTTTTGCTTTCAAAGAGCCTTAACACATGTCAGCTAAAAAGTGTGGGGAGAACACTATAGGAACACCAGGATTACATGCGAATACATATGCATTCTTAGATGTATATTTAAGGACTCTTAGAAGACCTGGGCTTGCTTATATTGATTGCCTTTGAGAATATGTAAATGTGCCGTCCCCCAAACACAGGCAAATGAAACAGTCTCATAGATGATTTCAAGGAAAAGGGGGAGAATTCTGAAGAGGAACCTCAGGACCTTTTAAGATAAACAATCATTGCTATTAATTGTCAATGTACCTGCCTGTTGCAGGGAATTCATTAGAGCATCAGTGGCTTGGCTTTACCCTTCAGAAACAAAATAAAATGCCTTCACCTAGCAAGACAGCAAATGCACAGCTCTTAAAGGACTATATTTGTGTTTTTAATCTGATTAAAAACATTTACTGTTGATTAAACCTTTCTGCAAATAGAAAATTTCATACTATCCTTACGAAGAAGAACCCAGAAACACAAAGCAATCAAAACAAGGATGACTTAAGGATTTGTGGGCAGCATTTTGGAAGACTCACATGCAGCTCTTCCTTTACCATAAAAGAACATGGGAGTCTCAGTTTCAGCGTTTAGAAATGAGGTAAGAGAAACGAAAGCTGGAGAAGGAACTGATGGAGATGGCTTGGACCTGGCAGCCAGAGTTGCTAGAGACTGGTCATGTCCATTCTATGTAATAAGGATCAGGGACTTCATCGGAGAACAGAATGTTCTCTTAGCTCATGCATTTGACATCACAGAAGCAATGGGCATTTTTAGTAGCACCTGGGTATTTATTTGTCCCTTTTTACTTTAATTTTTTTCTTCCTAGCCAGGCTAAAAAGCTTTCCCTCTTCTAATTTGCATACATTCTTTACTTATCCCTGGGAGGAGCTAGGGTGATTACATATCCCTATGCAAGATGTTCAGGGGAGTTCATTTCAGTGAAGTCCACTTGGTTCCTTAATAGCTGGAGATTCTTTTTGTTTCTACCATTGATCATCCTTTGATTTTCTCAGCATCTATTCCATGCCTCAATAGCCCTACTTAATCACAGACACAAAACAAAACCACATCATCCCAATTTCAAGTCACTAATGAGTCATGAGTCATTATCACTCTAATGCTACCATTTTTTTTTTTCTTCCTTAGATAAAATAGAGATTGTTGAAGGTACATTTTCTGGTAACCTATTAGTAGAATTGACAGCCAGCCCTCCCATACTACCTAATGGCTTTGGCTGGCTATCTACAATTATTATTGAGTCTCATGTTCTAATTTTAAATGTGCCATTTAGAAGTCCTATATTTGAGACTGTTGAATACTTAACTCCATCTGCTGAACATCTCAAAAGGAACCTCCCAGGATAGCAAAACAGAAGAGCTCCATTTCTTACACCACAACATTTGCTGGGTATTTGGGATAGCCAGGTCTAGTTCTATGAGTAACTGTACAGATAAAATGAGCTATAAACCAGGAGGTTTTCTAATACTTTCATATGCTATTAATAGAGAGTATCAGTAATGAATGTAGACTCTAGAGGTAAATGGCTTTGTATAGAAACCCTTACCCACCTTGGCATAGTTTCCTCAGTTATAAAGTAAAGGTAATAATGGTACAGACCTTTGTGTTGTCAAAATTAACTGGGGTAACATCCACAACGAATCAAACAAAGCAAGCTGGCCGTACACATATAGTGGGTATTCAATGAGAGTAACTGCATACTCATTCACTGGAGTCTGAGCTTCTTGAGGGCAGAAGCCATATCTTTCTAATCACTTCTACAAACCCTCATGTATAGTCAAGGTTCCTTAGAATAATCAAATAAATGAATGAGCAAATGAGTTAAAAAAATGGCATTGAAGTTTTATTGAGAAATGAGTTGATCTAGGAGGGTCTGCTAAATGTTTGAGGTCCCAGAATAACATGGTAGCTTATCCATTAGATTTATCCATTCATAAAATTAATAGAGGGCCATGCTTGGGCTCCTGAATCTGATCTCTTTAGACTCAGAAGTATGGCAGAGCCACTGGAAATTCAACAAAACCACTTGAACTTGATTCAGAAGCATATCCATAAGCGGAGGGTGAAGATGGGTCTTATGTTGAATGAAAAGACAGCTGCCATAGATCCAAAAAGCTCGTGGATGCTTTGAGTCTCTCATGAGGAGTAAGGTTTCCTTCTCCAACTTCTCCCTGATGTTGCAGATAATGTGAGGCAATTCATAGATTCTCTGAGCCTACCTACAGGCTCCGGGTTAAGGAGTTCTGGGCTACTTCTTGGCCCCCCACCCCCCATCACTTTCTGACTAAAACAGCTCTATATTGGCATGAGTTATTCTGTTTGGGGGGGCATTGTAAAAGGTTTAGCTTGAAAGAAAAAGATTTTATTATTAAAAGTACTATGATAATCACAGTCCTAGACTTGTTGGTATACTACAGTATCTCAGGGGATATATCAAATCCAAGTTTTCAAAATTGAATAGTAGGACAGAAACAGACCAACTAAGGTGATATTATTAATATAAAAAGGCACAACACAGACTATTGGTTTAAACATCAGCCTAGAAAGCAAAAGTCTGTTTTTTTTTTTCCTCCCCTGCTCCATCTTCATCACTGATTCTTGATTTAACAGTGGGTAAGTCATTCAGCCATTTTTGTGTGCCCAGTTTTTATCTTGTTACCTTGAAGAAATAATCCCTGATCCCTGTGATGACAATGGAGAATGAATTGGAAAACACCAATAAAAAGTGCTAACTGCACAAACAGTTCTCTTCAATTTCTGGGACGTCTACTTCCATAGCGAGGAGCAGGGGGGCCTGCGCGAGGCGCACTGCCTTCTCAGGATGAGAGGCCGGAAGGAGAGTGGCATCCCAGAAAACCAATACCTAAGATTTGTAGGAGCTTTGAGGAATGTCCACTTGGAGTAAGAGGCGATATTTGGTTGGAAAAGACAGCATTTCTGTCACCTGCTACAGTCAACTTGACATCCCCCATCTGGAACGAGATGTTATCTACTGAGATGCACCCCACCTCCACTGCAAGGGTAATATTACTGCCTCTCTTACATAATGTGCATAAGTAATGCTTGCATATTTGAACAGTTTTATGTGAACAATAAATCCCTGGGGACTATTTTTGCCAAAAGCAGCCAGAACAGTGTTGAATCACCAGGAACTGTGTCTAGGGAGGTGGTATTGTGAACTGAAGATCTCAAAAGGCTTTCTTGCATGTCGCCCTTCTCCTGATGAGTCTCTGGGTTGTTATCACTGTATTGTCAGACTAAAGTTCCAGAACTTAGGGGGCCTGCCCCAACTTCACAGCTGTATTAGTTGCACAATAAGGGCAAGAAATCAGTCTGTGTATGTATTTGACTGTTTTAGATTCCATAAGTTAGATCATGCAATAATTCTCTTCCTGTGTCTTCCTGTGTCCTGTGTCTTTCACTCCAAATAACATCTTTCAGGTTCATCTATGTTGTCGTAAATATCAGGCTCTCCATTTTTTTAAGGGTGAATAATGTTCCATTGCACATGTGTGTATATATATTTTTCGAATTTATAGATATTTATCCATGGAGGAACACTTAGATTGATTCCATATCTTGGCTATTATGAATAGTGCTCAATAAGCATGGAAGGACAGATGTCTCTTTAACATACTGATTTTGTTTCCTCTGGATAAGGGGAAAGAAAGTAGGAGAAATAGGGGAGATATTGGTCAAAGTGTACAAAGTTACAGGCATATAGGATGAATAAGTCCTAAAGATCTAACATAAACCATGGGGACTGTAATACTGCATTATATATTAAAAATTTGCAAAGAGAAAGATCTTAAGTGTTCTCACCACTAAAAAAACAAAAGAAAAAACAGTGAAACATGTCATTTAGCTTGACTGGAGTAAGCATCTCACTATGAATATGTGTATTAAAATATCATGCTATACATCTTAAATATAAACCATTTCAAAAATGTTGCTTAAAGAAAGTCTCCCTTTCATCTCATTTCTCTTTTTACTCTAGACACTGTTGTGAGTGGAGGTGGGGTTGCATTTTGGCTTCGGACTCAGAAAGGCCAGGGTTTGAATTCCAGCTTTGCCAATTTCTAACTGTGTGACTCTAAAGAGGTTATTTAACCATGATAAGCCTCCATTTCCTCAAATGTAAAATGAGGATTTTTATAGCTTATTCTTGGGTTGTTGAGAGAAATGAAATGAATAATTGACTTAGCGTACAGTAGATGGTTCATGAATGGCGGCTGTAATACTAATATTAAGAACGACATTTACTACCCATGTGTACTCTTTCACCCTGAATCAGAGTTGATAACAGAAAGTAGCACATGCTGTACAGTTAGCACCAATCATTAGGAAATACCTAAAACTGTTCATGGTACGTTTTCGGTGTATCTCTTCAAGTACATTTAGTTGTGAAAAGCCTGATTACAACAGTGGGAATGTGAGATGAAGCTTATTTTGTTGCTTCATTAGCACAATAGTGTGAACCTAGGACAGGGAAGCCCCTGGGAATGCCCCGGGGACAAAAGCGCCCAGTGAGAAAGCTGGTGGCCTCAGAATGAGTGGATTTAGACTAGAGAGGTTCCTGGGCTGCTACCATAATTTACTTCCGTTCAGAATGAAGGAAAAGGATGTGATGTTTGTTTGCAAATAGATAGAAAACTGGTTGTAACTGGGTTGTAGCTTTCATGTGAAAGCCCTAAGTTGGTTTCATGGTGGGGCTGAGTGCATTGGGTACTTTTTCTTCCATTCTTGAAATACTATACTGGGAAGAATATTTTCCAGCTCCATCTATGTAAACATAAAAGAGAATGAAGCCATTCTTGTTAAGTGCCAGAATCATTAGCAGCAGAACTTTGAAAACTGGGAAATGATGCCAATCATGATATCAATGTCATCAGATGCTTCAGAGAGCGAACTTTTGAGCAGAACGATTCTTGCAGTTAGAGAAGACTTTTGAAAAAAATGAAGTTAATGGATTAAAGATGGCGGCCAACTGACAGCTTCCCTGCAACTGGGCACGGGAGTCAGCAAGGACTTCTAGATCCCAAGAGGAGGACAAAAACAGTAGAAAACTGGCAAGTGGTTGCGTGTGTTCGATCGACCTAATCCCACCGGCAACTGTAAGTACAAGCAGCAGTGAGACTGCAAACCGGAAAGGCCTTACCTGTGAACTGTTTTGGTGTTTTTGGACTTGGCACTCAGTTGAACTGCCTTGGGGAGAGCTTGAGCAAGAGTGCGGAGAACTTTGGGCATTGTCTGGGGACCCAGACTGAGCCACTGAGCTGGGCGCAGGAAGCCATTGTGAGAGAACTGCCCGGGCAAGCTCCGCCCTCAGGGTCCCACAGCAAAGATCAGGCAGGACCTAGTAACCTAGTGACTGAGCAGCCTAAAGGCAGGGACTGAGCTCCCTTACAGCCTTAATCCTTACGGGCAGAGTGAGACGGTTTTGGCACACTGGAGCCTCGGGCTGTTGCCCTGGGTAGAGTGCTATGACATCACAGCTAATAGCAACCTCAAACTCCTGGGCTTGGCGCTGCACAGAACTCCATAAGAGCTGTGCCGCAACCCCCGACCCGCGACCTGCACCCACCTGGCCTCTGCATGCCCTGACCAGGAACTGCGGGAGCTGCACAACCTCGCATTCTCCCTCCTGTGTACTCCCAGCCTCCACACTAGCCCACTCGTCTGGCCAGGGACTCTAGTAGCCGTGTTCCCTCTGGAGCCATCACTGCCTCTGCGCAGAGCCCTTCTCCTGGCCAGAGACTGCTGGAGCCTTGGACATTCTGTGCAAAAACACTGGGCACCAGGCACTCTCAGAACCGTGTGCACCACCTCCTGCCCTGTTGCTGGATCTGGGTGTGTCACACACCGGAGCTGCTTCCACAACCAGAACTCCCTAGCTGGAGCAGCCCAACAGGAAATACACAGGATCACTCCCTACAAAGATCCAGCAACAATAGAGTGACCCCACTGGGGTCTATTCTTGGAGAGACACCTCCCCAACTCTAAGGACGGCCAGAGGCAACAGTGAAAAACAAACGAGGCGAAATCAACAGAAAAACTCTGGCAATATGAATAATCAGAGTAGATCAACCCCCCCTCCCCCCCAAGGATCAATGGGGTAGACACAGCACAAGACCCCATGCACAAACAAATAGCTGAGACGTCAGAAATCGAATTCAGAATCTGGATAGCAAATAAGATCTAATTAGAACTCCAAGCAGTAACCCAAAATATAATTCAAGAATTCAACAAATTCAAAGACCAAATGACCAAAGATTTTGACACATTCAGACAAGAAGTTGCATCCCTCAAAGATCTGAGAAATACAGTAGAATCCCTCAGTAACAGAATGGAACAAGCAGAACAAAGGATTTCTGACATTGAAGACAAAGCTTTCCAATGCTCCAAAACTCTCAAAGAGGAACAGAAATGGAGGGCAAAAACAGATCACTCTCTCAGACAGCTCTGCGATAATTCAAAGAAAACCAATATTCATCTTATAGGAAACCCCGAAAGCGACAAAGTGGCTTCGCAAGGCACAGAGTCTCTTCTCCATGAGATTATGCAGGGGAATTTTCCAGACATGCCAGGAGATTCTGAAATTCAGATAGCAGACAGTTTCAGAA
>CAUYPK010075545.1:0-12456 GCA_963574355.1 Loris lydekkerianus
TAGACATGACTCTGCCACAGTAGACCCCCTTCCTCTGTTGGCACAAAATTGTGCAAAGTGAAAGATTATATTTTCTTTCATATCATACCCAAAGTTAGCTAATGCATCAAGCATAGTAGATACAGTGTTTAGGGAACAAAAAAAAAAAAAGTACTTCTTATACTCTTATTTATGGCTACTCTGTCTTGTCTCTTATGTATTACCTGCTTATGTCTGTGCCCCTTTTCCACTGGGCATACTTCCTTGTTTTCTTACTGATTTAGGTAGTATTTACTGGGCAGCCCATGAATTCGGTCATCCTCCAAAGTGAGAAGCATCCTCTCCCTCAGGAGCCAGGGAGAGCAAGGGGAACTGTGTCTTGCCAAATGGCCCAGTGGAAAGGTATCTGACCACCTTCCCCTTGGCTAAGCTCCACATCAGCTAAGAGGTGGTCCTGGAGATGGCTGCAGAAGGAAGCAGTTGAGGGAGGGTATGTGAGAAGACACTAGAGCCTCTGTTCTAATCCTGGACTGGGGACAGGAAGACTGGGGTGGGGGTGAGGAGAAGAAGGAAGAAGGACAAGGAAAGGAACAGGAGCTGGGTAAGAGACAGTGCAGGAAAGTCTTGCAGAGAACTCAGATGGACCGTGGGGAATCCATGGAGAGGAGCCAGCAAAGGTGAGAAGGGGTACCGTGATAAGGTTCAGAACTACACTCTAGTCCTACCGTTGGTAGCTGGAATAGAACCTAATTCAAAAATATACTCAAGCAGGCAAAGGAAACTTATATTAGGGGAGAAAATAAGGGAGACAGGAAGTGACTCCTGCAACTCACCCAAGTAACCTGGACTTATCTCTGATCCCCAGGTCCAAGATCCATCTCCACAGTATCCCTATGCCTTCTACACAAAAACCATTGTAAATTGATGTCCCTCCAAGGGACAAATAACTGCCTCTTAGACTCAGCTGTTGGCAAAAGACCAATCATTTTTCATCTCTGATTAAAATGTCTATAGAAGAAAAGGAAGCTGCCACTCATGGAGTTGAAGAATGCAAAATAAATTTGGAGGCAGTAGTAAAAGGCAGTGTGCTGCCCTCTGTGCATGTTGGAACTGCCAGACTCTTTCCCACAGTAAGGAGGTCACTGGGGAGGTGGGGTCATTAGGAATATGTTTACGCCTTGAAGAGCCACTCATTCAAGCCTCCTCAAAAGTCCTCTGTTAAATGCACTTGCTAGACCTAAAAATTACCACTCTTTTTTTCTGTAAATTCTGATTCAGTTATGTCTAGGATAGGATCATAAAAACGACATTTTTAAACAAGGGCCTTGGGTGGTATGATGTGGCAAGAAGTGGATTTTGTCTAGAGCATCAAATATTAAAATTACCTGAGGAGGTTGGGTGTAGTGGCTCACACCTGTGATCCTAGCACTCTGGGAGGCTGAGGCAGGAGGATCAATTGAGCTCAGGAGTTTGAGACCAGCCTGAGCAAAAGTGAGACTCTGTCTGTACTAAAAAATAGAAAAAACTACCTGGGCATTGTGCAGGTGCCTGTAGTCTCAGCTACTTGGGAGGCTGAGACAACAGAATCACTTGAGCCCAAGAGTTTGAGGTTGCAGTGAGCTATGATGCCATAATACTCTACCCCAGGGCAACAGAGTGAGACCATCTCAAAAAAAAAAAAAGTTACCTAAGAAGATTAAGAAAAAATTACCAAAGAGTTTCAGTTCTGCCTTTGACAGACTGTGTACAGGTCAACTCTACCACCAAGAACAAACAAAAATGTTGAACTATTTTCAAAAAAACTGAAATTTTAAAAAACTGAAAGTATGAGAGGGCTATCAAATGCAGCGAGGTCTTAAGACACGGAGATCTCAGAGAGAAAGAGAATACAGAAGTGAACCTGGAATATGGCCCAGCTTTTTGCCTTGAAGTATTTGCTCAATCTGAGAGAATACCTGCAAGCAGGCAAGTTGTGCTGTGTGAAAACTCATCAGGGAAGCAGCCAAGGGAAGGAGAAAGGAAGCAGGAACCACAACCTTGGGTGGTGCCTGTGGCTCAGTGAGTAGGGCACCGGTCCCATATACCAAGGGTGGCAGGTTTGAACCTGGCCCCAACCAAACTGCAACAAAAAATAGCCGGGCATTGTGGCAGGTGCCTATAGTCCCAGCTACACGGGAGGCTGAGACAGGAGAATCGTCTAAGCCCAGGCGTTGGAGGTTGCTGTGAGCTGTAACACCACAGGACTCTACCTAGGGTGATAAAGTGAGACTCTGTCTAAAAAAAAAAGAAAAAGAAAAAGAAAAAGAGGCAGTGCCCCTGGCTCAAGGAGTAGGGCGCCTGCCCCATATACCGGAGGTAGTGAGTTCAAACCCGCCCCGGCCAAAAACTGCAAAAAAAAAAAAAAAAAGAAAAAGAAAAAGAAACCACAGCCAGGAGGCTGAGGCGGTGCAGAGCTCTGACAGGCCCACATTCCAGGGGAGTAAATGCCAGAGTTCAGGCATCACCAAGAAGAAGGGGCCCTGGTGTGCACCCCAAGTTTTCCAGAGGAATTCTGGAAGCCTAGCAACAAGGATGAACCAGAAATAGACCTATGTTTAGAAAGGCTAAAGCCTAGCTTCAAGTCAGCTTAAGTCCAGAGTAGAGTGGCCCTGCCCTAACTTCCCAAACCTCCTCACAGGAGAAAGTCAGCATCATTCACAGCCTCAACTCTCTCTTCCATTTTTCATATGCAGTTCCTGACATTAGACAAAAAAAAAAAAAAAAAAAAAAAATCACAAAAAATATACATATATATTTTTTTGGTTTTACAAAGCAAACTAGAAGATGTGAAAGGCCAGAACCCAAGGAAAAAAAAAACACAGAAAGAGATCCAAGAAAACTCTGATGTTGGAATCATAGCCTTTCAAAACAACTGTGATTTATATGTCCAAAAAAATGAATTTTAGCAAAAAGTTAAATCTATATTTAAACAGCAAATGAAAATTCTTATAATAGAATTAAACAAATATAAAAATTAAAACTCAGAATGCAATAGATGAGTTAGGCAAATTAGATACAGATGAAGAAAGAATGAGTTAAAAGCAAATCAATGCAGAATATCAACACTGAAAGAATAGAGAGGGAAAAGAATGGATACTCAGGTAGGAGAGGAAAGTGTACAAAACACACTGGGACGTGGTGAAGAGGCCCAGCACATGAGTAATTGAAGTCCTGGAGAGAAAGAAATATGGGGCAGAAGTAATTCTTATAGAGATAATGCTGAGAATTTTCCAAAAGTGACAAACAATATCAAACAGCAGATTCCAGAAGTGTTAGAAATCCCAAAAAGAATAAACACAAAGAAAACTACATGTAGGCACATGTATCATAGCATAATAGCATTAAAAAAAAAAAACAGGAAAATCTTAAAAACAACCAAAATTAAATCAGTTTTTAATTTATTACTTACTTTACTTTCATTATGTATAATGGTCAATTAAATCAGAATTTCTGAGAGCTGGGCCAGGGCCTGGGGCAGGGGAAGAGTGCTTTTTTACAAATGTACATTCTAAAGCACCATTAGAGATTGTGATTTGGTCAACTTGGGGCAAAGTCCTTCAATCAATGTTTTCAATAATCCATAGAGTTGATGCCTCCAACTCAGCTCTATCCTTAACCTCTTTTAACTAAGGAAACTGAGACCCAGCCAGAGAAGACTGTCAGCTCAAGGTTCTACTGTGTAGCAGGGTCACAGAGAGCACACTGTGTAGTCAAGGGCATTCTGAGAAGCAGCTCTTCTAACCCAGTAGGTAAGGCATCTAGTCCCCGCCCCCAGTCCCCAGCAGGGAAGGCAGGTGCTCCGCCTTGTGGCTATAGGAAAGATGGCGGAAGGGATTGAAAACGTCTGATCACCTCTGCAAAACACTGTATGAGGCATTTTTATAATTTTTAATTTTATGTATTTATTTTTATCTTATAATTTTGATTCTAAAAGTGAGGCCAATGCTGTACCATTTGCCCAATTTACTACACTGCATTAAATACTTTATTCATTACCTCTTTAGAGCTTTATCACAAATCAATGAAGTAGATACTATCATCATTCCACATTTTATAAAGAGGCACAGACAAGTTAAGTAACTTATACAAGGTTACACAGACAAGTGGGTGACTTGGGATCTGAACCCATAAATCCTGGCTTTAGAGTATAACTCCTGTGTCCTACTGCCTCTGCCTAACTCCCTTGTCTGCACCCACTCACCGTCTCTCACACATTTACCCCACAGGCCTAAGGATGGCTTCCATAACATCTTCCCTCCAGCTGTCTCTGGTAATGCGGGAGGAGCACAGGCCAGGGCCTCAAAGCCTAGGTTTTCATGTCACCCCTGCTCTGCCACTCCATTCTGTGGTTTCACCTAAGACCCTTCCCTCCTGTTGTGTCGACATCTTCATCTGGAAAATAGAGCTAATATCACAGGATTGCGCAAAGACTGAAGACCTTTAAAAGCCCAGCAGTATTCTCAACCTAAATTCTAGAATGTCAGGGCATGGGGGGGGATAAATTTTGGTCCTGCTGTACTTGTTAAGACCTGACCATGCCATCCACAGGGCCGCAGGCTACACCATGGAGGGCTCCTGAGAAGCTGAGGTTCAGTCGCACAGCAACCCTATGCTGCTGGCACACAAGTGCGCTGCGGTGTTCATTTCCACAAGAGCCCAGCCTGCCTGAGGTGAGCTCATCCTCTGCCCACTATTCACACAGCTGCCATTTCCCACATTATTAAATGGCTTGCCTAGCCGGGCTTGTTTTTTAAAATAGCAGGAGCAGCCATGCAGTTATCTAAGGTTTTCCAATAAACTTGGACATCTGATCATCTCATTGTATGAAATTTCCCTTCCAGCAGCTCATGTTCATGGAATTTTTTCCCACTTTTATCTAAGCTTTAATAAAAGACTGATGGATTAAATGGTAGGAAAAAAAATTCTTTTACACGTGATAATAACAGAGGGAGCACTAATTCTGGTTAAAGCTGTCAAGAGACTAAAATGAGGTTTGGAGACCTTCCTCTCTCCTTCTGTCCCCTCCGGAGGGGAGGGGAAGAGGAACCCATTTGCACCCCTACAGCAGGTGCCCTGACCCAGATGCTCAGGTTGCTTCCTGTTACAGGCACATTCAGGAGTATTTCACAGCCCTTTAGCTCTAGAAGAAAGTTCCTATTGCACTGCCTTCTACTAGGTAACATTTGGGGGCTCTAAAAATCATGTGAAAAAGATCCTTCCTTTGCAGATAGGCCTCTCTGCTCAAGATAGAATGGGGGAGAGGAGGGGAGGGGCACAGGTGGGAAAGGAAGATTTAGGGAGGAATAAAGAGAAGGATGGAGAGATGTACGGTTAAGAGAAAGAAGGAGAGATACAGGAAGACTAAGTGGCGAGAACTGGGTGCACAGTGATGGGACCACCTGCAGAGCCTGAAAAGCAAGAAATGTAACCATGTGTGAATGGCAGAAAGAAAGGAAGAGAAAGCCCAGGTTTGGGAGAAGTGGCAGGAGTCCAGTAGAACAGACTAACCAGCTGGGGACTGGTTGACTCTCAGGGCTCAAGAGCGAGGTAAACATAAAGGCATTCCTGAGTTAACATAGAAACCCAGCTAGTCCCATCCTTGGTTAGAAGGAGCCAATTCCTGCAAACCTGACCACAGGAGCTGAGCTGCCTTATTCTGGCCTGGGGCTCCCCGAGGGGTGGCGTGGTGAGATCTCTAAGGCAGCCTCTTTGGCCTTGTGCAGACAGCCTGGCCTGGAAAGCAAGCATAGGTCCTGAAGGGGGACCAAGGCCCAGCACACAGGATAGGCATCCTATCTCTAGCCTTCCAGTCTGGGCCCAGCGACTGTCCCCACCCCTACCCCAATCTGCTGCATACCCAGTACAATCTCTGTGCGCTCATGTACGTGAAAGAACTGAAGCAACAAGCAACCAGGCCTAAACTGAGCTGCTGGCTGTGGGACCAGGAGAGCCCAATATGTGAGTGTTCCAGAGCCTGGAGTTTTCTCCTTCCCAAGCACTAGAAATCAGGAGTATGCCTAGGGCATTGGAAATAACATGAGCTTTAAAATCAGGAGAGACTGGGTTCCTGAGCCATTGCTTAACCTGGAATATGGCCTTAGCCTGTTTTTCCTTTTGTAAATGGGTCCAGCGATGGACCACCATGGGAAGTAGCCACTCCACATGCTCACCACCCTGCTCCATGTGCACCCAGGGAAGGCCTTTGGCCAAAGTTATTAATAGCACTCCCTTCCTCTCCTCCCCTCACTCCTGCTCCAGTTGATGAGTTTACAGAAGGAAGTGAGTGTGCTGGACTCAGCCCCACTGGATTCTTTCTTTCAGATCTGACTCCCCATAGGAAGGGTGCCCCGTGCCATGTCCATGGGCTGAGCCAGAGCCCCTGCCCCTGGTGGGAAGCAGCAGCAGGTGTCTGTCTGGCCAGCAATGCTCACGGCGTGTGTGTGTGTGTGTGTGTGTGTGTGTGTGTGTGTGTGTGAGAGAGAGAGAGAGAGAGAAAGAAAGACAGAGACAGAGACAGAGAGACATATGAAGGAGTCCAATTCTCAGAAACTGTGCCCCTAAGCCATACCCCCAAGCCATCAGTGACCACACTGATCTTCCACCGTTAACTCCAACCGTGTCTATCTCTTTTGAGCTCAGAGAGGAAGAGAGTGCTATTTGGTGGTTCTTGGTACACAGAAAGTACTCACTTAAAACCTGCTATGTAGGGATCCCCCAGAGGCAGGGTCCTCCCACCAACCCTGGCAAAACTTGTGGTAACTTTTGTTCTACCTGAAGGGACACTTATCCCTTACATAAAGCAACTGCACACAATCAAGAACGGTCAGCAAGCCTTCTGTTTCCCTTAAGCACCCTGATAGATCTTGGAAAAAATGTCAAGGATTTTATTTCCAACCTGCCCCCATCCCACGGTCTTGATGCTATCCTGTCTTGTCAATGCATGATCTTAAATGAGCCACCACATCCTCTACTTAGAGCTCCCACCCTCGGCCAGGATATTCAACTTCTTCTCCAAGGAAACTTCAGATGGCACGGTCTGGAAGACACACATCATTTCTGTTTTCCATCCACTACTCCAGGTAGTTCTGATCATGGGGCCCTGATGCCCAATCATTGCTCCCTCCCAGGAATTTAAATGCTGACCAGAGAGACTCCCTGGTTGTACACTAAAAGGTTTACAAGTTTCTATCACTAAGATCTCAGGGGCTGCCCTGCTTTTTGTCCTTCCTGAAGCCTATGCTTAGTGCAATTCCGCAAACTGCCCAGCACACTAAGATGCAGATTTACCTGCAGAAAGTTTATTGGGGAGTATTTTCCTTGGAGGGATGGTGGGAAGAAGGTAAACAGGATTGGGCAGAGAAAGACTTGGAATTGAAATGCAGTTGTGCACCATACACAGCCCTAAGCCAGTCCCTGGGGAGCTGGAGCTGGGGGGCCCTTCAGAGGTGTCTTGCCTTGAAGCACGGGCAGGCCTTTGTATCTCCACAATGACCAGGCACTCGGCGTAGGCTGCTACCAAGATGGGACTGTAACCTTGGGCTCTATTTAGCCAAGAGCAGCTGCAGGGAAGGCCTCAGCTCTAAGATGCCAACACACCTCAGTCCTAATAAGGAATTGGGAGGCACACCACAGCATCCACTACTACTTCCAATATCTTTCTTCTTACCTAAGTTCAGTCTTTGATTGAAGCAAAGAACTGTAGCTGATACATATAGTCATAAAGTGAGCTGAGACTAGATATTCCAGTTTACCCCCGCCCTTAGATAACCCTCCTCAACATCCAAATCAAGGCTTATCTTTCCATCTCACATCACCCCTCCATTCAAGAATGTGAGCGTGGACGGTCATCAGCTGAGTGCCACGCAGGCTGCTAAGCAGGGTGGGGCTCTGGCTGGCAAATGGCCTATGCCTGGCAGCTTTTATTTCCAGTGACAATGTGTACAGGGATGTTAGATGGGACTTTCCTTCTGTCAGTGTTTTCAGAGTCTCCAAAGTAGGAAAAATGGATGATAAGCATGCATACATTCTAAAGAGAGGTGATGTACATGTTATTTTAGACTGGGTCCCCAGAAAAGCAGCAGCTGGGGAAAGGAATTGTATGTAGAAAGCCTATTTTGGGAAGCAATCCCAAGAAACAGAAGTGGGGGACTGGGAAGAGGAAAACAGGTGGGAAGGCCAACCTGAGGGTGAATATCTAACTGATCACCACCATGGGCACAGATGCTCAATGCCAATGCTTCGTGATCCTCTTAGGAACAATGTGAATTTCACCTCAGAACTGTCTCCCAATGGCTGGAGGAGGGGAGAAATTATACTCTGGTTCCTGACCAGTACTGGTCAAGCTCTGCCCCCTTAGGGTGTTAACTCCCTCAGACTTCTATGCGCACCAGCTTGACTGAGAAAGCCCCTGCTAGGGTCTCACGCATACGTGACATTCCAGGGTAGAAAGGTGTAGAGGGGAGAACAGGTACTATTTGGCTTCATCTACATTCAGCCAGTTTGCTGCACCAATGGCTGTTAAAAAAAAAAGTGAACTGAGAGGACTAGGATGTAGGCACAGGATAAGAGGAGTCCAGTACCAGATCCATGTAGGATTTACTGACAGACAGCCAGAATGGTTCTTTAATTAGCCACCACCAACCACCCTCTTCTATAGGCTGTATCAGAAAAGGAAAAAGATAAGTAGATTCTCTTAAAGAACTTTGAAGAGTGCTGTGTCACTTTCCTTCCCTTTCTATATTTCCCTGCCACCACTTCCAGCCAAGTAAAGGTTGCTTCAAAGCATGGAGGTGTTTGCCAAAACAGACATTTCCCTCCTGGTGGAATCAGAACCTAGGTGCTACCAGGGGGTCTGGGAAAAGGGAAGCAAGAGTTCCTGGGAGAACGTGACACTGACGTCCAGCATTTGGGGATGTAGGAGTCTGAAAGTCGTGGGCTATCTGAGAAGCCCTCAAAGGCAGAACAATGGACAGCACAGGAGCAGGCAACACATCCAGTTTGATGGAGCAAGCATGCAGCCAGTTAAGTGTTTAGACACATGGCCACCTCAAAGGGAAGCCAGACTCCAAACACCCTTAAAGAATGCTGGCTAAGAGGTCTGCCAGCTGGGGCCAAGACACCTCAGGGGTACTTCCAGAGGACAGGATCCAAGCAGAGGCCATCAGAGAGCAGCTGGAGTGGTGTGGTGTGTGCAGGCCCAGCAGAGATTTTCCAAACCCCCGAGCAACACCATGAAGACCAGCTGGGCGTTCAGCAGACAGAACGGGTGGCCACATTACACCAGTACTGATACGAGCCAGACTTGCCCTCTTAACTGGTCAGAACTTTCAAAGGCAGGGGAAAAAAAGGATACAGAGCAGGGAAGGTGAAATACTACACCAAGACCCCTACTCACTGCTGAGCTGGAAGAGGAGGTCAGCACAGAACAAAGAAACAGGATGAAGCTGGGTGAGAGGGTGCATTTTTATTTAAGATTGGGCTGAACCTTTTGATTGCTGAAAATGAAACTTTGTATATCTGAAAGGGGAACAAAAACAAAAGGATCTTCCCAAAATAGGTTCTTGTGCAATAACAGGAAAGCCAAGAGATCTGTAGGTTTAGTTATTTCTTGATTGTACCTTCCAGGATTGATACTCATCCCTGAAACAGGATGTTAGCACCTGAAGGATCATAGGTATAAAACCAGAAAATACACCTAGGACCTGCCACTGGCTTGAGGTTAGCTTGTAACTCCACAGGCACAGTTTTGGTGTCAGAAGTCAGCCCACCAGACAAAGCCCACTGCATTGCAGACAGCTGGATATAGCTCTGCTGGCTAGCAAGAAGGCTGCTCTGATTTGAGCTGAGCTGCTGCATATCTGCCCAATGTCTGCCTATTCTCACATTAGATTTTAGATCTAATGTGGACTCTCTGGACATCAGATTTTAGATCTTCTGTCAAAGTGTTACATAAGAACACCTCGGAGTGTTTGTTTAAAATGCAAATTTTCAGTGCCCTAATCCCAGAGATTCTGGTTTAGTAGATGGTCTATATGCTGTCCCACAGATCTTTCTGCAATGACAGCAATGCCTATTTCTGCACTATTAATTACAGTAGGTATTAGCAAAATGGGGCCACGGAGCAGTTAAAATGTGGTAACTGTGACGAAGGAAGTGAGTTTTTAAATTTTATTTATGTATTTATTTTTTTACAGTTTTTTTTTTTTTTTTTTTTTTTTTTTGGCCAGGGCTGGATTTGAACCTGCCACCTCCAGCATATGGGGCCCGCACCCTAGTCCTTTGAGCCACAGGCGTGGCCCACATTTTATTTAATTTTAATCAATTTAAATTTAAATACCCACAGGTCACTAGAGCTCCCACACTGGACAGCACAGCCTAGTACCAGCAGCAGCAACACCAGCATGGGAAGTCTGTTAGAAATGCAGATTTTAGGACTGCTGTAGACCTAGTAAACCAGCATCCCATTTTAACAAGATCCCCAGGTGAGCCATGTGACAATAAAGGTTGATACTCAGTTTCTCAAATATGCTGGTACCTTACTAAGATTTCCCACTCCTGAACCATCCATTCCCTGCTAACACAACATCTCTATATAGACTAATTCTCATATTCAGTTATGTAAATCTAGTTATTACCCAGCATTACTGGTAACTAGGCATGACTGATCTGGAAGGCATAAAAGATACACGTGTGTATGTGAGTGAGACAGAAAAAAAGCAGACGGCAGTGGGGAAGGATTTAATGTAAGGCAGCAACTAGGATGAAAAGGGTCCTATACACACGCTAAGGTTTGGATCTTATTCTTTGAGCAATAGAGAACCATCAAAAGCTGTTAAGCAGGTAGGTGGCATGAGCAGAGTTCTGCTTTAAAAAAAATAACACGTGTGAGTATGGAGGCCGGCTTGGAAGAGATGGCCACAAAGATAACTAATCTCCACTGTCCACTGGTTCTTATATCAAGTATACCTACAGGGAGTAGAACTTGCTATCTTATCCCTAGATTTGAGGAACAGCAAATAATCAGAGTTATAGCAATGTATTTATTGTACATGGTCCATACCCACAGTACCCCATAGCAGACAACAAACACTTTCCACCTTTCAGTCTTGAAGCAGTTACATCTTGGTGATAAGCCAAATGTTTACCATTTATAGCCTCAAATGCTTTGGGATCTAAGTATTGAAACAATCGTTTGCACTGAAAGTATACTATTTAAATCTAGAAGTATAAATAAGACAGTCACAGAACATATGACAATCAAACCAATGGAATGGATTTTCCTCCAGATATCTTGCTCACTCATATTGATGTGGTCTGTTGTCACAATAAGTCACAATATTAAAATGAAAAATAGCTACAACTGGTGGTGGGAAGAGGGAGAAAATGGAGACTTTTTTTAAAAAAGTAGGAGACTTAGAAAGCATTTCTAATTTGTTATCTAGTCTTGGAAATCCTTTCATATACACAAGGATAGATCCTGGTCATCCAGAAGAAGTAAGAAAGGAAAAGACCCAAAAGAAAGGATCTGTTGTTTCTTAGGTGACAGGATTCTTAAAGGCACCCTGTTCCTAAAAGAGTAACAGACTAGGTATGGTGGAGGGCACCTGTAATCCCAGCATGTTATGAGGTCCAGGCAAAAGGATCACTTGAGTCCAAGAGCTTTCTCAGATTACAAATGGCCAACAGTAAATTGTTGCGTAAACAGGTATCTTCAAAAAACAAATACACGTAATTTGAATTTTCAGGGTGAAAGTTATGTTTCATCAATGAGCCAGAAAGAAACCACTTTCAGAAAGAGTTATAATATAGAAAGAACATACTGGAAATGGCTACTTGGAAATGTTTTCATCGTTATATGATTATGTTGGCAAAAACTATGCGTGAACACCTGCAAATACTTTCACATCTATACAGCTAAAATTCTTGAAAGCAGAATTCTAACTTGGGTTAAAAGCTTTTGAAGAATTTCAATAAGTTTGAACCTATTTGTTAACAAAGTAAATGTGTGCATCTTCTGATTAATTTGAAAAATGAAAGGTTTGCATCAAGAAAATCGATACTAACCAAATTTCATTAAGAAATAACTTTGCAAAATTAAAATTAAAAATTTTAATCCATCTGGATTTGCTATCTCTGGACAGTATCTTTTTCATCTATAAAAGCCCTTAAAACCAAATATTGGAAAAAGCTGAAATTATAACCAGAGTCCTGAATCATTCAAAAGTATTAAAATAAGGTTTTCAAAAATAATAAATTTTTAAATTTTCATTACATTGTTCTCTTTTAAAAATTAAGCATACAGACGAATGGCTAACAAACATATGAAAAAATGTTCATCTTGTTCCTTCTTAGAGTGAGTTATCCATTTGTAAACTGCTGATTTCCTCAAGGCATTCTCCCCATCAACTTTTTATAACACATCAATTATTAATCTTTCTT